>JAXIVJ010002302.1:0-12500 GCA_036785665.1 Chirona hameri
GCTGCGACCCTCGGTTTGCGAGTTATCGCCCTGGGATCGACGCGCGTTGGATCGTTTTCGTCGATTTGTGAATTTGGCCGTTTCCTATGTTAAACCAATGCCACAGTTGTCGCCGACACAGCGGCCGACACGTATGTCGGATCTTGTTGAAATTTTAATACGATGGTGCGCCTCTGCCACCGGACCTGGGTGGCAAATTTTACGCACCTATCTGCAACAGTTGTTGAATTATTAGCCGATTTGTGCATGACCGTTACGTTATTTGATTTCCACGTACGTAACACGCACGCACGCACGCACGCACGCACGCACGCACGCACGCACGCACGCACGCACGCACGCACGCACGGACATCTTATAATTAATAATATAAGATAAGATTAGTAACTTTTGTATGTGTAAGATTGTAGGTTTGTAGTTGTAGTTGTACACATATGTTTCATAAAGCAAAAACTACAATTTACCATCACAAACAACAAATCTACAAACCTACACATACTAATTGTACACATCCCGGTCAAAAATGCCTGGTGTGTTTCATAAAGAGCAGCTGAGTTCCCAAACAACGGACCAATTGTAGAATTTATAAGGCAAACTACACATGCAATCTACCATGCCCCTTCGGTGTGTAGAAAACTGAATCCTTGGAGCGGAGAACATCTTTACGGTATTAGGAGAACATCTTTTATAAGAACATCTTTTTTTTGCCTCACTATTTGAAAGAAAACTCCTCCCGTGTCGTTTAGCTCTACGAATCTTGCATCCACATTATTCAATATCTCATTATTTCCCAATTATCTGGAGTCTCCTGAATGCAGGTACACACATCAATACATGTGCCACATATTAACTGGGACTTTTCAGTAAACGTGTTTGAATCAAGACGACGGCGACACTTCTTCACACTTATTACGAGCGAGCGCGAAGCGCTCGCTCGTCCTTTCGTGGTATATGGGAAAAATCTGATTATGAGCGGCCCGGCCCGGCCCGACCCGTGGCGACGCTTTTGAGAAGCTCATATATCTGCAACCACACGTCCAATTGACAAGCTGACTTCTTTGCTGAGCATCCCCATCCAACCTAGCCTGCTTGAGACCAGTACCGACTCATGTGGGTGACTACCACTGCGCGTGCCGCGTGCCGCGTGCCGCGTGATGGGTGTTGAAAAGTGTTTTCTCGAATAAACTTTGCAACGGCTTAGCCGATTGTGTGCAAATTTGGTGTGTGGTTAGAGACTCCTCAGCCGCGAATTTTCCACAAGTCAGGGGTGGGGTGCCTCTGCACGTGCGCACGTGCACACCACTATTCTATATCTCAAGAACGGCTGAGCCGATTGTGTTCAAATTTGGTGTATGGTTAGGGACCTCTCAGCTCCCACTTCCTCACGAGTCAAAGGTGGGTGCCTCTGCTCGTGCGCACTTTTTGTTTGTATCTCAGAAACTACTTACCCGATCAAGTTGAAATTCCCCATACATTTCCTTCACGCTCGCTCATTCATCGCCAACTACGCGCCTTAATGGTTCACGAAAAACGGGAGGGGCAACCAGTTGAGCGGACCTTACCTAAGTATCCCCAATTTCGAATTTCTACCCGGATTTGGGCAACTTGATTTTGCAACCACACGATTTCTAATGATTTTTTTTTGTATAGCTTTTCGACCTTTTGGGATATTGAAAAAGGTGAACCTATGTTTTCGTTCCAGACTGCAAGGGAAACAAAACATGACAAATGTGTGCTGAATCAAGCCGGCTTTGCCCTTAAAGGGAATGTTTCACCTTTGTATTGGTTTTAAACTGAGATAGCCATTATCTTTTGCCGTTTTTGAAATGTCAAAAATACTAAGGTCTTTTTCCCAAAAACTTAGCCGTTTTTAAGCAATTTAATTTATAGTTTGCAAAATGGGGTCTAGGCTAGTGCCGCCGCTGATTGGCTGACGGCCACTTTGTCAGCCAATCCCACTTAGTGCGCACGTGCACACCCCTATTCTGTATCTCAGAAATGGCTGAGCCGATTGTGTTCAAATTTGGTGCATGGTTAGGGACCTCTCAGCCGCTGCCTTTCCACAGGTCAAGGGTGGGGTGGCTTTGCACGTGCTCACGTGCACACCCCTATTCTATATCTCTGGAACGGCTGAGCCGAGTAGGCTGAGTGTTCAAATTTGGTGTGTGGTTAGGGACCTCTCAGCCCCCACTTCCCCACGAGTCAAAGGTGGGTGCCTCTGCTCGTGCGCACTTTTTTGTATCTCAGAAACTACTTGCCCGATCAAGTTGAAATTCCCCATACGCTTCCTTCTCGCTCGCTCGTTCATCGCCAACTACGGCGCCTTACTAGTAGTTATAGATAGAGTGATCTTACCCAGGGCCTATTTTAAGGGAAAACCACTGAGGGGGGGGGGGGGGGGGGGGGGGGGGGCAAAAAGGTACCCCATTTTTGGGGGCATCTTCTTGTGGAAAAAGGTACCCCCATTTTTCCTCCATGGATGTGGGCTAGTCACCTTGTTTTGGTATTCGAGCTTAAGAAATGCACTTTTCGAATTCACAATACAAAATATTGTGTGGACATTTTTCCGAGGGAAAAAAAATTTGGGGTAAAAAAACAAAACAAATCACAAATCCGAAATAGCCATTTGGAAGAAAATGTCATTTCCTTTCTTTTGACGTTTTTATTCGCTATTTGCTTTGAAATTTTATTTTTTACAATTTGTCCAACATTTATTGTTTTCCACCAAAAATGGCATGATATGACGTCATAAAAACGTTATTATCTCCCTAAATGCTATATTAATTTCATATAAATTTTGTGAGAAGACGTAGAATTGATGCAGTATAAGGTGCTGAAAGTTTTACGTTGATATCTATCACAGTGTTAAAGTTATTGCGAAAATCCGTGAGAGGGCAGATTCTGCCCCTCCCCCAGCGGGGCGCGTGTCACCGGGACTGCTTGAATTGCATCAGGTACGCTGTTGTGTCTATCATTGAAAGCAACAGATACATACAAACTTCAAAAAACTTCAACTTCACTTGAGAGAAGAACAAACCTTCGTTTTCATGAAGTTTTCTCCTAAGATCATTGTTTTTCACGTTCAGTGCAGGGAACGCGCAGGGAACGCGGAACGTGCATACATGTATTGCATGCCCCTCCCCCCAGATTCATGGGGGGGGGGGGGGCATTTGCCCCTGATGTCCGTTCTCTGGATCCGCCAGTGGGGGCGGATACCCTCCCCCTTAGTTTTTTTTGGAAATAGCAAAACCACGCCATTTCGCGCCGCCATTTTTGGTACAACTGCTTGCCTATCAACTGGCCAAATCCTGTTAATTTGTTTACCTCGGGTCTTCTCACGTCGCGTCACTAAGTCAAGTCTAGTGATCCCACCCCCAATGATCCCACCCCCAAAAAATGTAAGGTTGTGCCGCAGCCACATTGTTTGACCGATCAGTTAGATACTCACAGGATTTAGTCAGGTCATAAACACCTACCATTCGGCTATTTCGGATGATTTTTACATCGATGACCTAAAGTGAAGTCTATTTTGTGACCTCCCAATTATAAATCATTGGGGAAACATGAAAATACATATAAATCCACAGAAAATGGCTAAATTTGCCCAATTTTCACCAGTTCCGCATTTTTTGAAAATGCAAAGATCCAGTGGCGGATCTACGGTTGGGAAAAATGGGCAACTTATCCCCCCCCCTCCCTCAAACCTCCTGACATCGGCGCAAGATTGACACATTTTCTGATGTAGAAGAAAATCGAAGCAACTTTTACTAAGGAAAGTTAGCTTTAAATCAGCTATCAATGCATAAGCAAGCCAAATCGTTTTCAGAATTGTGTGAGACTCTTTCAGGGGCGTAGGGAAAATTTCGCCCAGGGGGGGGGGGGGCAAATGGGAGCAGAGGGGCCCTCGTAGCCAAGGGGGCCCACATCATTAAAACAGTACAGTGCGTTGTATGTTGTAGAACAACGACAAATAAGATTTCGACAACGAAAAACAAGTGTAATTTTCTCATTTTTGGGAGTGAAAAGCACAAAATTTCGAAAATCCGAGATAGTCATTTTTAATATTTTGTCATTTCCTTTTTTCAACTTTTTTACTTTCAATTTTCGTCAAAACTCGCATTTCTATGATTTTTCAAGCATGTATTATTTTTCCACCCAAATTACATGACATGACGTGATTAAAACGTCATTATCTCCCAAAGTAATCCACCATTGTCATTGAAATGTTGTGATAAGACGTATAATTCATGCAGCATAAGGTACTGAAGGATTGACGTCGATATGTTTTCAAGTTATTGTTATTTTCAAGTTATTGAGAAAATCCGGGAGGGAGGGGCAGATTCTGCCACCTCCAGCGGGGAGCGGGTTAATGCAAATATTATCCTTAATCTTCTTCAATTCGGATTCAGGAAACAACACAGTACGTATGTACATGCTGATTGTTCAAATGTACGATGAAGTTTACCAAATTTCTACAAAAATAACGAAATAACATGCTCCACCTTGATTTATAGAAAACTTTGGATACAGTTTGCTTGGCAATTCTCTTGAAAAAATACACTGCATTGTGATACGAGGGGTTTCTACAACACGATAGTCATATATTGATAAGAGGCATAAAATGGCAATAATAGATGAGGTTGCATCTAAGAAACAAATGATGAAAATTGGCGTCTCACAGGGTTCAATTTTAGGTCCTCTTTTATTTATTCTCTATATTAATGACATTAGCAATACAACAGAAATGGGCACCTTTTACTTATTTGCTGATGATATACGGCAATTTGTATTCAAGCTAGAAATGTTGAAGAGCTGCAAACAAAGATTAATGAATTAATTCCAAAAATAACGAGTTGTTCCATGTAAATATATTATCACTAAACGCATCAAAAACAAATTACCAAATCTACTCAAGATCAGTGACGTGACAAGATCTTGACATAATATTAAATGATACACCAATCACGATAAACCCATGCATCAAATACTTAGGAGTTCTTGTAGATGAAAATCGTAAATGGAATAGTCATATATATAGTGTAATATGTGTGATAAGCCGTAATATATAGGAGTTATCGGAATATCCAAGCTTTATTTATCCCCACAGCAACTTATAATGCAGTACAATGCATTAATTCCGTCCCTTCTAAATTATTGTGCAGTGATCTGGATTCTGGGGTAGGAATTATGACACTAACATAATGTTAGTGTCATAATAAGAGGCCCCTTTTGCACGTATTTACATATACATGCCTTTAACAGACAATCAAGTGTTGTTATTTATTCGTGTTACGATTTTTTTTATCGGTTCGTGGGCGTTCTTTTATGTGACGTAGGGCGTTTTGCGGGCGCCTGACACCATTAAAAACACTGGGGCCTTCGACCCCAGGGGCCCTCGCTCGGTCGCCAGAGGGGCTCCCTGGCTTCCAGGGGGAGGGGGGAGGCCATGGCCCCCTTCCCCCCCCCCCCCTTGCCTACGCCCTTGCCATCATTCACACTTGCTTACACGCCTTACTAGTAAGTAGTAACCCTCCCACCTTCCAATGCAAGCCAACTTCAAATACAACCATGAACCACGCACCATCACCCACTTTGACATTCTACAACAAGACAGCAACGATGCGCTATTACACGAAACATAAGCGCCAAAACGGAAAACAGCTTTGATGGCTACCATCAGACTGGTTATTAATCACCGTTCGATTCGCAGATACAATTTTGAGAATAGATTCTTTCCGATTCAAAGAATCAAAACAAATATTTTAATCGATTCACGTTAGATTCAACATTTAAATATATGTGGTGAATTTATGTCAAATCAATACAAATGGAAACATACATATATGATCAATAAAACATTGTTAGAGCAATACAATTTCAGTATAAATGAATATAGCTACCGGGACTGTATGTATTTGCACAATTTACCAGTGTACTTGAATCGTTAAGAATCGTTAAATCTTTTGATTCAATCAGCCTTGATTTGATGCGGGTTTTGATTCAATCACGATTCATGAATCAAAAGATCTGGTGGTGAATCAATTATTGTTTGATTCAAGGAATTTTGATTGAACGATTCCAATCGATTCAATCAGTGTTGAATCAATAACCAGTCTGGCTACCATATCCATAGGAGCTCCATATCCCGAAAATTTCCTGCCAATCGTCAAGTTTTGTCAAGTGAAGTCAAATGATTTAAATTGCATGTTTGTATTCTTGATTTGTTGTGACATCTGTGATCAACAGTAGTCTCTCTCAAAATAATTGCTGACAACCGAAGATAATTCTTGTGAAATAATTGTTTAGATACATACTTGACGCACATACGGCGAACCCGGCGAATTTTTCGCGAAATTCCTACCGAACGACCATGAGAAATTTCGCGAAATTTTGCGCCTTCCGAACGCACTTATTGTGTACCAGAAACCGATAAGAGAGAAGCGACATATATGGCGCCATTTATATATTTGCAGCGTGAACCAAACAGTGGCCGGCCTGTTTGTCAGGGTAATAGAACAACGGGTAGAACAGTAAGGAATGTAACACCCAAATTAATTAAACAATATATAATTTGTATCGTAATTGTTTTGTCTATTATAAATTAAAGGTATTGTTTGTTATCAATAACTTGCATTTCCATAGATTATATCTTTATTTATTGAATTGAACTCCAGAAAATATACGAAGTAGTAGTCGAAATAGTGTATATTCAGTACATGCAGTAGCATTTGGAAGCGGTCATATTAAATTATACTATGAAGTAGTAGTCGAAGTAGTGTATATTTCAGTACTTGTAGTAGCATTTGGAAGTGGTCAGGGGTCGTTCCGACATTTTTCACCCCCCAAGAGGCCGGTTAGAGGGGCCCTCGTCCGGTCTGAGACTGAGAGGGCCGGCAGAGTCGTATGAAATGCCGGTTCAGATTACCACAGGCCCCGGTATGAGAGGGCCCCAAATCCTTGTCTGGGAGGGCTCCAGACCCAGGTGTGAGATAATCATCAGGCGGTGTAAGATGGCACTCGGCTGGTCTGGGAGGGCCCTCTAAAGGCCGGCAGAGGGCCCTCTGCAGATTGGCTGGGACACTGCAGATCGACAGGCCCTAAAGGCTGGAAGAGGGCCTTCTACAGGTCGACAGGGCCCTCTAAATGCCGGCAGAGGCCCTCTACAGAGCAGCGGGGCCCTCTAAAGCCAGCAGAGGGCCCTCTGCAGATTGGCTGGGACACTGCAGATCGACAGGGCCCCTAAACGCTGGAAGAAGTCCCTCTACAGGTCGGCAGGGCCCTCTAAATGCCGGTAGGGGCCCTCTACAGATTCGCAGGGCGATCTACAGATCGGCAGGGCCCTCTAAAAGCCGGCAGGGGCCCTCTCCAGATCGGCAGAGATCCTCTACAGATCGGCAGGGCCCTATAAGGGCCGACAGAGGGCCCTCTACAACCGGCAGGGGCTCTCTAAATGCCGGCAGGGGGCCCTCTCCAGACTGGTTTGGGCCCTTGTCTACGTATTTACATATACATGCCTTTAACAAACAAGCACGTGCTGTTATTTATTCGTGTTACGATTTTGTTTAGGTTCGTGGGCATTCTTTTATGCGATGTAAGGCGTTTTGCGGGCGCCTGCCACCGTCCAAAACACTGGGGCCTTCGGCCCCAGGGGGCCCTCGCTCGGTCGCCAGAGGGGCCCACCTGGCCTCCAGGGGGGGGGGGGGGGGGGTGGGGGGGGGGGGGGGAGGGGACATGGCCCCCTTGCCCCCCCCCCCTTGGCTACGCCCTTGGACTCTTTGGAATTTCCCCCCCAAACCACCCGTTCTGGATCCACCAATGCAAAGATACATGTGGTACTTTTATCCTGTGACCTCTACGAGGTAAAATCTATTCACCCTGAGGTCATTCGTCATTTTTCTTCCATAACTTTTTTTACCGAACCAGTAAGCCGCCGTAGTTGGCGATGAACGAGCGAACGCCAAGGAAATGTATGGTGAATTTCAACTCGATCAGGGAAGTAGTTTCTAAGATGCAAATACGTAGTGCACACGTGCGCACGTGCAGAAGCACCCCACCCCTGACTTGTGGGAAAGTGGCGGCTGAGAGATCCCTAACCACACACCAAATGTGAACACAATCGGCTCAGCAGTTGCCTCCACCCACTCCAAATTGTGTGGCGACGTTCCTGATCCAACAACCCCCGATCTCCCCCACTCTGCCGCTAATGAGCAATTGTTCAAAGGCTATCGAAATTCAAGATATTCCGCAAATAATTTAAAGATACTTATTTTGGCTGGGAAATACTAAAACTTAGGAATATCATCACATTTGCATTGGATTTGTATACATTTATTACCAGGTAAACATATTTTATTTTAATTGAATACCTATCAAGCGAAAAATGACATGGAAATACTGAAATCAGGGTGGGCAACATTCCTTGACTGGGGGGGGGGGGGGGCAAAACGGCTCACTGGGGGCATTTGCCCCCTCCCAGTTAACATGCTAAAATAGGCCCTGATCTTACCTCCTTTCTCTCCCGTATCTATAGGAAGAGTTTCACCTTCCTTTGCCTCAGTGCCACGGGTGGAGTTTCCTATTCAAATGGTGGGGCCACTGCCCCACCAACTTTGTGTTTTGATGTCAGATTTCGAGGTTATCCGGCATTCAAATGTCAATTTTCACCTCAACCAAGCAGAACAACCAAGCAAAAAGCCTCACCAACTTTCTTGGAAAAGCTCCACCCATGCTCAGTGCGAGCTTTGCAGTCATGGTTTGACACTGTGCGAATAATCGCCCTTTCCAAATCTTCCACAGTCGCGGTGTATATTTGCAGTTTCTACTAGAGCCGAAAAGAAATGTTCTTGTCATTTTCTTTGCAGTAACGCCCTTTTTCATATAACTTATATTATTTCAGTATCAAATATTTTGTCTTCAAAATAATCACAATGTTATAATATTAGAATATGTGAATTCGGGATATTTGATATATTTCTTTGTGTCTTTGACGAACCTTGCTTATTTACTTTGTCAGCTGACGCAAACAAAAGCTACAATCGCGGCCGCATTTACACCCCCGCTGATGCGGCGTGTGTAGTTCTTTATGAAACGTGCTGGATTTATAGGTTGTTAAGTTCAAATTACAAACTACAACTACAACAGCTTTGTACAATTTCTTTATGAAAAGGAAAAAGGAATAAGAAAAAAAAGGAAAAAAGGATCGTGAACCAAGTCATTTGGGGGTAATGTCGAGTGGTTGCAGACTGCAGTGAATAGCCGTCTGGGGCATCCGCCCACCGCCTCGTTCATTGACGATTATCCCCGATGGATGACGCGGAACATTTCAATTGCATTATGTTAATTTTCCGCAGCACCAAGTGGGTGGGTGGCATTATGGTGAAATGGCCACACAGAGTACGCGCTCACACGCGTGGGCGCTAGCCTTGGGTAGCCTTCAGCTCAGTTCTGACCCCTTCAGCGTCAAATAAGGAGAGCATGGTGGGTGTGCACATCACCGGGTGACTTCAGGACCATCGGTGCATCTCGCCCGCTGTCGGCCGCTGTGGCCCGAGGCACGGCAGTTGTGTCTGCAGAGGGCCTGTTCGGGGAACCGTGGGAGTTGGGCGGCTCCTCTCCCAAGAATGCTCTCTCAGGACCGCACTGAGAGAATGGGAGCTGCTGCAGCGGGCTCCTTGGGGAATGGGACTCCTGACGAAAAGGTGGAGACGATAGAGAGGAGGAGGGGGGGGGGGGGGGGGGCGAGAGGAGAGGAGTAGGAGGAAGAGATGACTGAGTCCGTGCTGCTCAGGCCCACATTGATGATGTAAGTCCATCCCGCGGTGGGCGCCGGAGTGCCGCAGCTCCGTCCCAGAACGGCTTGCTGCAGCGGCTCTCCGCAGCTCGTCCCGTGTCCGCTGCTGTAGCTCGGTCCGTTATCTGCCGGGCCAGGCCGGGCCGGCCGATAGTCTCACTCTGTGTGACGGACAGCTCAGTCACGTCCGCTCAGTTCCTGTTTACGTTGTACGCACCCAGCGACTAACGGGAACGCTTCTGTGAATGAAATTCAGGATCCTGCCTGGCTGTGGCTCCCCGGAATCGTTAGCTCGCGCTGCGATGCTTTGGAGAGTCAGTTCGAACGAGGGTTGCTCCTCATGACATTCACATAGCATAAGACGAAACCATGGCCTTGACGAAACCCTTAACGTTAACGTAGTTGTGAAATGGATTTTTGACCAATTAACGAGCAAAAATCTCATAGCAAGCCAACACTGTCACTTTGATCGCGTCGTAGTTTGTAAATCAAGCATTTGGGCGAAGTGGATACCAATAGGCAAGTATAAAATCATATAATTGTAACCTTGAAATGGTACTGGTATAGGCTGACGCACGCTGAGCATTCGACTATTAATAACTTTCTTATTATCAAAGCCGCCTTCTCATTTTTCATCGTGGCATTACGCGCTGGAATACACAATTTCATGGTTCACTCGCTTGCAAAGCCGACTAAAATAATTTACCTGCCGAATTACAAGGACCAGGCGTTCATGGTTATGCATAGTGCATACACATGCGAATTAAAGCGCTTTGGAACATATTTATCATTCTAATGATCTAATGATGGTTAATTAACCAAATGGCTATGTGACTATCGGAGGAAAAATCAAGTAATTCACTGGTTTACCGCCTGATTAACGATACTAACTGAGTGACGTTCACCTCCCTGAGGGCGGCCCGGATGTATCAAGTACAATTGAGCCTCGGGCCCTTTAACTATGTAAGTAGTAAGCGTCACCCCGCCACTCCGGTGGGCGTTACCCCTCCTCCAACATTCCGCCGGTCTTGCGTTCCCTGAGAGCCTCCCCTGCTGTAGCCGCCGCTGCCCGATCACTAAGCTGGCTTTCGGTTCGCATCTGACGGCTAAAAGCTCCGTCTGCGGGACAAATGGCCGTGAAACGCTGCCGGTCCGGTGACAAATTGGCCACTCAGGGCCGGGCCGCGCACGCCCATCGCCGCCGAAACGACTTGAATCGGCCGGCAGGGGCGCAGAGGGCGCGGAGGGACGGGTAGGGGCGGGGGACGCCCATCGCCGCAGAGACGACCTGAATCGGCCGGCAGGGGCGCGGAGGGCACGGAGGGACGGGCAGGGGCGGGGGACGCCCATCGCCCTGAATCGGCCGGCAGGGGCGCCGAGGGCGCGGAGGGACGGACAGGGGCGGGGGACGCCCATCGCCGCTGATATGACCTGAATCGGCCGGCAGGGATGCGGAGGGCGCGGAGGGACGGACAGTGGCGGGGGACGCCCATCGCCCTGAATCGGCCGGCAGGGGCGCAGAGGGCGCGGAGGGACGGACAGGGGCGGGGGACGGTCCGAGAGGGAGTCCCGGGGTCAGCCCGTCACATGACGGCCGGGCTCGGAGGGACCGGTGACAGGCAGAGGCAGGCAGATGCCGGGATGGCACAGTGCAGAGGAGAGGCAACACTCACTTCCCGCGATGATTGCGTCAGGCGATATCAGTCCATGAAGCTTGCTTGTGGCCGGGCGCAGGCGTTTAGCGGGGGGGGGGGGGGGGGGGGGGTCCGAATGGGGCCACCATCTCACCGTGCTGGCTGCTCTCCCGCTGCCGACAGCCTCTCTGGGAAAACGAATAGGTCCGATGACCATGGATAGCGATTAAAACCAACCCCATCAAATCCAATGGCAAAACTAAGGTGCCTTCTGAATACTCGATATAACAAAGCGGGTCTGCTTTGATTTATAAAAGGCAGTTTGATCCAAAAGTACTTGGATGCCTTTGATAAGTCCATCTGTCTTTGATTGAAAGTCGGCGATGTTCAGAATATGGGGATCAGCTTACCACTAGCGGTCAGCCACAACCGATGACAGAAAAGCTCGGTCTGGCTCGGTCTTGGCTGATCATGTCCTCTGACAGGGGACCTCTGCCGGTAGGACTGGAGATGGGTCCTCTGACAGGGGACCTCTGCCGGTAGGACTGGAGATGGGTCCTCTGACAGGGGACCTCTGCCGGTAGGACTGGAGATGGGTCCTCTGACAGGGGACCTCTGCCGGTAGGACTGGAGATGGGTCCTCTGACAGGGGACCTCTGCCGGTAGGACTGGAGATGGGTCCTCTGACAGGGGACCTCTGCCGGTAGGACTGGAGATGGGTCCTCTGACAGGGGACCTCTGCCGGTAGGACTGGAGATGGGTCCTCTGACAGGGGACCTCTGCCGGTAGGACTGGAGATGGGTCCTCTGACAGGGGACCTCTGCCGGTAGGACTGGAGATGGGTCCTCTGACAGGGGACCTCTGCCGGTAGGACTGGAGATGGGTCCTCTGACAGGGGACCTCTGCCGGTAGGACTGGAGATGGGTCCTCTGACAGGGGACCTCTGCCGGTAGGACTGGAGATGGGTCCTCTGACAGGGGACCTCTGCCGGTAGGACTGGAGATGGGTCCTCTGACAGGGGACCTCTGCCGGTAGGACTGGAGATGGGTCCGGTTACAGGCAGGTTGATGGACGGA
>JAXIVJ010002302.1:17500-112857 GCA_036785665.1 Chirona hameri
TGTATTGGTTAGACATATAACAATCATTTTAACACTATCGTGTTTGTCTCGTCAAGTCGCTTCGAACCATAGTAATGGTGACCTAGTTAGGTCAACTTCAAAATTTGACCTCAGGTCGAGGTCATTTGGTGACCAAGGTAGGTCATGTTGCATATGGGGCGACGCGACTCGACGAGAAAACACAGTGGTGTCGTTTGCATGTCTCTATCTTTATTATATATATAGTTACTGGCAAAAAGTGCTGGTGACCTGAGATGACCTCAGCTCACCTTGCAGAGGTCACAGAGCAACAATTGCACCCGGGTCATCAATAATGAGCTAAAATAGTATGATTCTTAAAGAATTGGCCTGATCTAATGCATTTTCTCTGAATAGGAAGTATTTGTATATTTTCCCATTTACTTATAATGGGAGGTCACGAAATTGACCTGACCTTAGGACACCGATACAACAAATCCGAGATAAACCCAATTGTAGGTACGTATGGCCTTATGCAATCCTGAAAGTTTCAAATATCTCCGACAAACACTGGCTTTGGCACGACCGCAAACATTTTTGGAGATAAGATCACTTGACGTGACCTGGTGACCTGACTTGAGATGACCAGCAGTTATAACTTCCACAAAATGTTGGTAATTGATGCCCAAATAGCTGTGCCAAATTTGGTGGTGCTGCGCGCTGCCGTTTTCTCGCTATTCCCAAAAATAACTCGGGGGGGGGGGGGGGGGTGGTCAAAATGACCCCCACACCACCAGGGCGAGGGTTAACATCCATACCTTTGGCCAATATTTAGGCGTATTTCAGCTACTCTTTAGGCCTAAAAGTGGGCATTCTCATAAACCGAAGAAAACGAACTTAACATCTGTGCCAAAAACGCATTATATTTACCACCCGGTGACCTAAATTTTGAGGTCATTAGCTGGGTCAGTTTACGTGTTAAGTCAATGGTGAAGGGAAAACTTCAAGCCCACGTGACGTCATGTTACGTGACGCTACCAAATCCTCTCCGTTGGGGGCCGATCTATTCCATGTTACCAGTACCTGAACCAACTGTAGGCAATCATATACACAACAAACTTGGAGCTGTTAACGTTTTTATTCACGTCACGGGATAGCGCGAGCTGCTTCATGCTAACATCACCATTCATTTCCGGGAATTCATCCTGATCGTTAATATGATTCGCACAGTTTGATGAAGTCAGTAGGGCAGCGTTTCCCTCGTGCTGTAAAGTGTAAACAGTGTGCCCTCTTGATGTAAAGTGTAAACAGTGTGGCGGCCCATCGATATAGTCAATCCAAACACGACAGTCACACCGTCACCGTCACCGTCACCGTCACCGTCACCGTCACCGTCACCGCAGGGCCTATTTTAACATGTTAACGGGGGGGGGGGGGGGGGGGGGGGGGAAATGCCCCCCCCCCAGTGAGCCGTTTTGCCCCCCCCCCCCCAGTCAAGAAATGTTGCCCACCCTGATTTCAGTATTTCCATGTCATTTTTCGCTTGATAGGTTTTCAATTAAAATAAAATATGTTTACCTGGTGATAAATGTATACACATCCAATGCAAATGTCATGATATTCCTAAGTTTTAGTATTTCTCAGCCAAATTAAGTATCTTTACATTATTTCCGGAATATCTTGAATTTCAATATCCTTTGAACATCACCCATTGGCGGCAGAGTGGGGGAGAAGGGGGTGTTGTTGGATCAGGAACGTCGCCACACAATTTGGAGTGGGTGGAGGTAACTGCTGAGCCGATTGTGTTCAAATTTGGAGTGTGGTTAGGGATCTCTCAGCCGCCACATTCTCACAAGTCAGGGGTGGGGTGCTTCTGCACGTGCGCACGTGTGCACCACGTATTAGTATCTCATAAACTACTTCCCTGATCCAGTTGAAATTCACCATACATTTCCTTTGCGTTCGCTCGTTCATCGCCAACTACGGCGCCTTACTGGTTCGGTAAAAACAGTTATGGAAGAAAAATGACGAACGACCTCAGGGTGAATAGATTTTACATCGTGGAGGTCACAGGATACAAATACCACATGGATCTTCCAATTCCAGCATTGGCGGATCCAGAACGGGTGGTTGGGGGGGGGGGATTCCAAAAAGTGTAACACAATTATGAAAATGCATCGGATTTGGCTTGCTTGCTTTTCATTGATAGCTGATTTAACCCGCGCCGTGCCGGGGGGGGGGGGGCGTTTAGACGCCCCCCCCTCCCACAGGTTTTTCAAGGATAGCGGAAAAACGGCGGCGCGCATCGCCACCGTTTTTAGCATAGCTGTCCAAACATCAATTGTCCACATTATGTTAAAAAATACCTCGGTTCATCTCAGGTCAGGTCACCAGACCAAAAAAGCTTGTGGTCACACCATAGCCACAGTTTTTGGCCGATAGACATCGTACTTACAGGATTTGATAAAGTCCTAGGTACCTGCAATTCGTATATTTCGGATGTTTGATATCAGTGACCTAAGGTCGGGTCAATTTCGTGACCTACCCATTATAAGTCAATGGGGAAATATTCAAATGCTTCCTATTCTGAGGATACGCACGATATCAGCCCAATTCCTTCTAGATCATGTTATCATAGGACATTCTTGAAGACCCAGGTGCAATTTTCGTTCAGTGACCCCTACAGGGTCAGCCGAAGTCATCCGAGGTCACCAACACTTTTGTGTCAATAACTCTCGACAAAACAAAGATAGATAAGTGAAACTGCCACCAATGTGTTTGTCTCGTCGAGGCACGTCTCTCAATATCCAGCATGACCTAATTGGGTCACCACTTGACCTTGATCTGAGGTCAAATATCTAAGTTGACCTAACCTGGTCACCATGAACATGATTCGAAGCGCCCTGACGAGACAAACACGATGATGTCAAAATTAGTTCCTTATCATATTAAGGTAAAAAGTAATTTGTGAAAACTCTTTTGCTAGAAGATAGTTTTTTATTACATTTGATGAGCTCTGGAGCCTAAGCTATTGATCTGAGCTGAAATCTGAGGACACGTGGCGATCAGTGTCGGTTGAATGTTTCAAGAGCTTTCCATTGTTTTTGTTTTCCGTTTGTTCCTAGCTAGCATAGTTCCTGTGATATCTGGAGGTTTCTGGAGTGAAGTCCTAAAAATGGAAAATTTGAACTTCGATGACCTCTGGTGACCTCAATATCGACCTGTTAAGAAAATGCCGAAATAGCTTCAAAATGCTTTTGGACAAGCTTTCGAACGATGCTTTCGGGCTTGGTGTACGTCCCATAGGAGCCGAGTTCGAGGGGGGAGGGCGTCGAAACGCCCCCCCCCCTTATGATCTCGAAAACCACGCAACGTAACAAGCAAAAAACGGTGTTAGATAGGTCGAGACAAGCTCTATGGAAAGTATATCGGTATATTTTTTTTTAGGTCAGGTCAATATTGAGGTCACCAGAGGTGATCGAAGGTCAGATTTGACAGTTTTAGGACTTCGCTCCAGAAATCCCCAGATATCACATGAACTATGATAGCTAGGAACAAACGGAAAAGTAATGGAAAGCTCTTGAAAAATTCAATCGACAGGGTGTCCTCAGATTTTAGCTCCGGTCAATAGTTTAGGCTCCAGAGATCATCAAATGTCAAAAATGTTATTTTTTTTGGCAAAACTGTTTTCCCTAAATAACTTTTTACCTAATAAAGATAAAGCATTACGTTTGACGCCATATTTTTGTCTCGTCAAGGCGCTTTGAATCATGTTAATGTTGACTAGGTTAGGTCAACTGAAAAATTTGATCACAGGTCAAGGTCAAGTGGTGACCCAATTATATCATGTTGCATATTGGGGGACGTGTCTCGACGAGACAAACACATTGGTACCGTTTTCACTTCTCTATCGTCATTATGTCGATAGTTATTGACAAAACAGTGTTGGCGGTCACGAAATTGACCTGACCTTAGGTCACCGATATAAACAAAAATCCGAGATAAACAAATTGTAGGTATCTATCATCTTATCAAATCCTGCTAGATTGAAACCGATCGGCATAAAACTGTGGCTGCGGTACTACCGCAAATGTTTTGGAGGTGGGGTCATCACCTGACCAGGTCTGGTGACCTGACCTGAGATGATCCGAGATCAAGAATTTGACATAATGCGGGTAGTTCATTTCCGAACAGGTATGCAAAGAGCGGCGGCGTGCAGCGCCGCCATTTTTGCGCTATCTGCGAAAAACCGGATGGGTGGGTAGATTTCGCCCCGCCCCCCTCCCTCCCCGTCCAGGGCGCGTGTTAAAGCTAACTTTCCTTAGTAAAAGTTGCTGAGATTTTCTTCTATATCAGGACATGTGTCAATCTTGCGCCGATTTCAGGCGGTTTGGGGGGGGGGCAATTGCCCATTTTGCCCAACCCTAGATCCGCCACTGGATCTTTGTATTTTGCAAAAGATGCGGGACTCTGGAGGAAATTGGGCAAATTTGGCCATTTCCTGTGGATTTATATGCATTTTCATGTTTCCCCAATGACTTATAATTGGGAAGTCACAAAATAGACTTCACCTTAGGTCACCGATATACAAATCATCCGAAATAGCAGAATTGTAGGTGTTTGTAACCTGCTTAAATCCTGTGAGTATTCAACTGATCGGTCAAACAATGTGCTACGGCGGCACGACCTCACATTTTTTGGAGGTGGGACCACTAGACTTGACTTAGTGACGTGACCTGAGGAGACCCGAGGTAAACAAATTAACAGGATTTTGGCAATTGATAGGCAAGCAGTTGTATCAAAAATGGCGGCGCAAAATGGCGTCGTTTTCCGCTATTTCCAAAACAAATATAAGGGGGATGGCATCCGCCCCCACTGGCGGATCCAGGGGCGGACATCAGGAGCAACCCCCCCACATACACACAAGAATCTGGGGGGGGGGGGGGGGGGCATGCAATACAAGTATTCCACCCCTTCCTGCGCGTTCCCTGCACTGACCGTGAAAAACAATGATCTTAGGAGAAAACTTCATGAAAACGGAAGTTTTTTCTTTTCTCAAGTGATTGAATTTGAAGTTTGTATATATCCCTTGCTTTCAATGATAGACAAAACAGCACACCTGATGCAATTCATGCAGCCCCGGTGACACGCGCCCCGCTGGGAGGGGGAAGAATTTGCCCCCTCCCGTATTTTCTCAATAACTTTAAAACTGTGATAGATTTCAACGTGAAACTTGCAGTACCTTATAATGCCCCAATTATAAGTCTTCTCACTAAATTTCAATGAAATTTATGTAGTATTTTGGGAGATAATAACGTTTTAATGACGTCATGTCATGCCATTTTTGGTGGAAAAACAAATGTTGGGAAAATCGTAAAAATCGAGTTTCAAAGCAAATTGCAAATAAAAAACGTCAAAAGAAAGGAAATTACATTTTCTTCCAAATGGCTGTCTCGGATTTGTGATTTTTGGGGGTTTTGATCCCCCCCAATTTTTTTTATCTCGGAAAAATGTCCACAAAATCAATTTTTGTGAATTCGAAAAGTGAATTTCTGAAGCTCGAATACCAAAATCAAGTGACTGGCCCAAATCCGCGGAGGAAAAAATGGGATACCTTTTGCCACAAAAAGGTGCCCCAAAAAATGGGGATACCTTTTTGCCCCCCCCCCCCCAGTGGGTTTCCCTTAAAATAGGCCCTGCGTCACCACCCCACTCGTCACCAATCAGTCACCGCGCCTCTCACCGTCACCGTCACCGCCCCACTCGTCACCAATCAGTCACCGCGCCTCTCACCGTCACCGTCACCGCCCCACTCGTCACCAATCAGTCACCGCCCCTCTCACCGTCACCGTACCGCCCCACTCGTCACCAATCAGTCACCGCCCCTCTCACCGTCACTGTCACCGCCCCACTCGTCACCAATCCGTCACCGCGCCTCTCACCGTCACCGTCACCGCCCCACTCGTCACCAATCAGTCACCGCCCCTCTCACCGTCACCGCCCAACTCGTCACCAATCAGTCACCACGCCTCTCACCGTCACCGTCACCGCCCCACTCGTCACCAATCAGTCACCGCCCCTCTCACCGTCACCGTCACCGCCCCACTCGTCACCAATCAGTCACCGCGCCTCTCACCGTCACCGTCACCGTCACCTTCACCGCCCAACTCGTCACCAATCAGTCACCACGCCTCTCACCGTCACCGTCACCGTCACCGCCCCACTCGTCACCAATCAGTCACCGCCCCTCTCACCGTCACCGTCACCGCCCCACTCGTCACCAATCAGTCACCGCCCCTCTCACCGTCACCGTTACCGCCCCACTCGTCACCAATCAGTCACCGCCCCTATCACCGTCACCGTCACCGCCCCACTCGTCACCAATCAGTCACCGCCCCTCTCACCGTCATCGTCACCGCCCCACTCGTCACCAATCAGTCACCGCCCCTCTCACCGTCACCGTCACCGCCCCACTCGTCACCAATCAGTCACCGCCCCTGTCACCGTCACCGTCACCGTCACCGTCACCGTCACCGTCACCGTCACCGCCCCACTCGTCACCAATCAGTCACCGCCCCTCTCACCGTCATCGTCACCGCCCCACTCGTCACCAATCAGTCACCGCCCCTGTCACCGTCACCGTCACCGTCACCGTTACCGTCACCGCCCCACTCGTCACCAATCAGTCACCGCCCCTCTCACCGTCACCGTCACCGTTACCGTCACCGCCCCACTCGTCACCAATCAGTCACCGCCCCTCTCACCGTCATCGTCACCGCCACACTCGTCACCAATCCGTCACCGCGCCTCTCACCGTCACCGTAACCGCCCCACTCGTCACCAATCAGTCACCGCCCCTCTCACCGTCACCGTCACCGCCCCACTCGTCACCAATCCGTCACCGCGCCTCTCACCGTCACCGTCACCGCCCCACTCGTCACCAATCCGTCACTGCCCCTCTCACCGTCATCGTCACCGCCCCACTCGTCACCAATCCGTCACCGCGCCTCTCACCGTCACCGTCACCGCCCCACTCGTCACTAATCAGTCACCGCGCCTCTGACGCACACAGCGATCTTGGGCCGTTTTTACTCAATATTTTACCCAATATGGATACCCGCCCTGAGTTGGTTTACCAAGTTAGGAAGGCCACCAGGAGGCATATCTCATCGCGAGCTGCCACCGCTCCCCATTACGGTAACATGATGGTGATCAATGGTAGAAACTGGCGACACAGTGATGGTCACGCTGATCTATTAAACAACCATGGGCTGTAGCCGAAAAATGACCATTAGAAACACGCTGTGCGTCACTGAAGAGTAGACAATTCTTCTCCCGGCCTCCAGCTGCTTTCTCGAATACAACTGCAATTATCGATCAGTTTTTGTGCGAATAATTATACAGGGAAGTGTTTCAGGAAAGACAGAAAACATGACTAGCAGAACATTTGTAGACGACTTAATCATAACAATGACGTAGTCAAGCGTAAATATGCAAATTCCTGGAAGAGCTGTCATCCACTGATAATCCGAAAGCGAACACGCGCACGGAATCCAACCTCCTCCTCCTCCTCCATTGAACGCTGAGTTGAGCGATCGATGCATCCATTCCTCGTTTTATCGCTTCATCCGGGGCGAGTCAAATTTACATACGTTCTACAGCCTGTCGCCGCCGGATATTCTTTTGAAACGTCATATACGACCCTTCTCTCAGGTGGCCAAATTCAGGGACTTAGGGGAATGGAGGGATGCCATTTTTTTATCACAAATTATAGCACAAAGGAGGTATCCGGGTCTAAAAACATGAAAATGAGGACAACATTTTCATGTTTTTTAGGGCTGGACACCCCATCTCCTGCTATCAAATCTGGCAACATGAAATAATGCTGTCATCCCTCCCCTAATTCTCTGAATTTGGCCACTCACTCACTCACTCACTCCGAGTGAGTGTGAGTGAGTTATCTGTGTCTGTCACGATGTTAGGACCCATCGCAGGGGGGTTTTACAGCGCGCCCCCGTGTCCCTGTCAGGGACGTCGGTTTACCTCGGTTGACGAAAAGCTGCTTGCTACCCGGCTCCCCTGGCCGCGAACAGTAAACAGATCAGACGACATGGTGTGCAGAGACGCTGCATCAACATTTATTCACATGTACATGATTTTTTGCAAATGCAGTCTTTGGGCCACTGCATAGGGAGTACAAAGGTGTCGTCAGTGGTTCTTCCCAAACTGCCGTCCAGTGATCTAAGGGTGCAGTTGCTGTTCGCCATGAACTTCGGCAGGGTTTCCGTGGTCGCTTACTATTTACTATACTCCCTGCATCCCGTCTAACACTATCCACGACATTCTACTGGCTGGACTGAACCAATAATCACAGCCAGACGCGCAAGGTGGCATTCGAAAGCTCTCAATGAGACGAATCTAAGACATACTTGAAACTTTCAAATTGAGGTCACCTATCAGGTCACGGTTAGGTCAAAGGTGAAACTCGAGGTATTTTAGTGTATAGGTCATACTTTCCATCCAAAGCCTTCGATTGCGACCATGATCCCCCAAAATTCGGTGTGGTGAGTTTGACTATAGGTGTGATGTATGGGAAGCACGCTGGGAACATTACATCAGCAGTGGACACAGCCTGCTCGGCCTGTAGTGACCGATTATACTGATGTGCACGGTGCACCGGTGTTGGGGAGATTATCGAACAGAACCGACGAATATATAGCGCCTTGAAAATGCATGCATGCAATAGCTTTTGCATTTCATTGAATGCAATGAAAAGCAATGAACGGGATGAACTTTGACAATTAACTTTATCAAGTGGCTCTCAGACGCCTAACGGTGTCCAGATTATTGCTATGGGAACAACACCACGGTTGCTTTCACGAAGTGTGAGTCCGTAGCTTGCTGCCCTCTATCTTCAAGTTGCCTTAAATTGCTGCGCCCAGCACTTTACCTATCGCATAGCGTTTTACTGGTGAAATGGAGAGCCGCTAGCCACCTGTGTGACTGCGAGTATGGGAGCCGTCACTTCTGTCACCAGCTACGTCACTGTGGAGACGTCACTTCTGTCACCAGCTACGTCACTGTGGTGAGATCTCAGCGTCAAAACTCGAAGTCGAACACCTGTGACGAAACCAGTCGATATTTGGGAACACCTGGGATCGATGGTGGGATTCCGATGATAGAATGTACTTTCTGATCGCGTATCGGCCTGCGTTTTATTGCGATCCAGCTGAAGGATTTGGAATGCGACGCATTGGTGGCACGCACGGTGGCAGGTGCACACAGGTGTTACGATACTGGAAGGCGGTCTGTCCTACGACACGCTTCGTGAGAGAACTCCAAAACCATGTCGGGTACATCATTTTTAGGCCCGTTAGTTGACGATATCGACACCAATAGCTGAACATAGTCAGTCTCTAAAACAATTTGATTTGTTGACATCGATTCCACGCAACACACGAAGACATACTTTGGGCCGCAAAAACGCTGTTTTGTCTTCAAGGGTCAACAATAGTATATGACGGAAATTAAGTAGTACGCTCGTTCACCCCCCCCCCCAATGAAAGCGTTCGTTTATTATAAGGTCACAGGACGAAGGACATGCCCATTCATATCACAGGCCGGTGTAGGGCGACCCCCGTGTCGTCTCAGGCAGAAAGAAATAGCCATCTGTCGGTGGCACGCCTCAGCCGCTCTCTGCAGACAGGGGGGTGGCGAGGGACAGGGGGCTGGACGGGAGCAGCCTCCGCAGTGACCTGATGTTGTGGCGAGTGATCACGTTTCCGGCTCAGACTGTTGTGATAGGGACTCGGGATGGGAGGCTCAATACAATGTTTTGCTCTTCTGGTGCGATGACTACGTCACTTGTTGGCTGATGGCCGGTGCAGATGACGCCAGCCCCTCTGCCGTGCAACTATGCACGCATACAGCGCCACGCGTAATGGGAATACCATGCCCGACCTCTGTTCTCTGGAAATGTGGAGGATCACTTCTGTGTTTAACGTCCGATGTCACTATTCGGTTCACCTGCTTTGGCTACTGTTGAGTGTTGGTGTCAACACATTGTCGAATTTATCTGTATTTGTTGTCAATGTTGCACGAACGCCAGCGACCAAAAGACGTCCCTGAAGAGGAGTCGGGGCTCTGGCGAAGGAGGCTGCTGTGTTCCCTCAACATACAGTACCAGCTTACGTGCCCCCACCGCACCACCAAAGCGGTCACCAGGGCCGTCGATCGGAACTGGCAGATCGGTTGACCGCGGGGCTGGATTCAATCTATGATGCAGCTGACCGTGTCACCGACCGTCGACCTGTCAGCGCTGCTGTCCGACAGGGGAGGCGCGGTGGACAGCTGCACCAGCTCCGGACCGGCCGCTGGGGACGGCCAGGGCAGCACAAACACTAGCCGGACGCCACGCCACAGACCAGTACCCCCAGTACAGCACCTCCACTGGCCGGACGACACTCCACAGACCAGTACCCCTGCCAGCACCTCCACTGGCCGGACGCCACGCCACAGACCAGCACCCCGGTACAGCGACGACACGCCACAGACCAGTACCCCTGCCAGCACCTCCACTGGCCGGACACCACGCCACATACCAGTACCCCCAGTACAGAGACACCACTGGTGCATCCAGCCTCCTAATATGGGCGGGGGCCCAATTTTACTGGGGCCTTCCGGGCCCCAGGGGCCTCTATATGACCTAAAATGTACCCCCACTTTTCCCTTTGCGGCCTTGGGTTATTTTTTTTCGTTATGCTATTATTACGTGTAAGGACGTGTCACTTAAGTGCAAAAATAAAATTAATGGATATTTGCCTCCAAATATCTCATTTTTTTCTTCATTTTACATACTATTTTCTATACAAATTTGTTATTCGCATTTTGACTGAATATAGCTAGAAGGACACGGTAAACGTCATTTTGTTGTTATCATCAAGAGGTGTCGAATGCTGTGCAGCATGACTTCTTTCTGACACTTAATGACCTTGACCTAAGGTCAAGGTCACGGCGCAAGGCCACCTTTCAAATTTGACCTACACGGCGATGTTATATAGCTTTAAACTTGTCTTGAAGATAGGAATTCATTGGTATTAAAATAATTGCGCGATCGTTGATGATTTTAAAGCAAACTGAGACATTTTCAGTTTTTTTTTTTACACCGAGAAGGAAGTTATGAAGTTACTATTCGACATTCAAATTCAAATGAATTTCGAAGTTGCCATTGACGATCAGGCGTTATTTAAGCACAATCGAATTCCTCGCAATAAGATAAGTTTTAAGATATATAACATCGCTACATAGGTCACAATTTGAAACCTAACCTTGAACCTTGACATTAACCTTAGGTGAAGGTCACCAAATGCTAGAAAGAGGTCATACTGCATATCATTCAACGCGTCTTGACGAAAATAACACAATGGTGTCCATTTTATCTTTTGATTTTTATGCAGTCAAAAGTTATTGGGGAATAGCCTCTGTCACAAAAAGAACATTAAATTACCAAATGTATCATATTTGAAGACAAATAACCATCAATTTTATTTTCCTGTTTGAACGACACTTCTCTACACTTAACAAAAATAGAGCAAAATAGGAAATACATTTGGCTTGGGTATCCAATTTTTTTTTTTAAAGAATACTAACTTTGAAATTTAAGGTCAAGGTCATCAAATGTCAGAAAAAGGTCATGCTGCGGAGCATTCACAACTTGTCTTGATGAGAACAGCAAAATGACGTTTACCGTACCATTCTAGTTTTATTCACTTAAAAGTTATTAGCGAATAACATATTTTGTTATATAAAATAGCATGTAAAATGTCAAAATTTGAGATATTTCGAGGCAAATATCCCTCAATTTGATTTTTCCTCTCACTTAATTGACACGTCCCTACACGTAAGAAAAGCATAGCGAAAAAATAGAAACACGTTTGAGAAAAGGTATCCAAATAAGTTGTATAATTTCGAAAAAGTACTAAATTTTGAAATTTTCTAAAATGAAAAATAAACATCACCATGTTATAAAACAGCTAATTGCCATTTAAATTATATATAATACATCTAATTGCCTCATAAATTCTCCTTCATATGGGCTGATAAAGATTGACCCGCACCGTGAATTGATAAAAATGCCTTAGGCAATATCTCCTGAACCACTGCTTGCATTGCAATACAACTTTCACAGCTCGCTTTAGCGCCCCAGGTTACCACATATACCAATTTTGGCCATAATCGGTGACATGACTGTGTCATTTTGGACTTTGTTTTTGTCGTTTGTCGTGGAATGCCTCAGCTATAAAAAGAAGACATTGGGATTTTTTAACTGAACCTAATTACGCTACTTAATACTAGTAGACGTATTCCACACAACATAGGTACCTATGTAAGGGAATTCACTCACGCACTCCTCTACCACCCAGCAGGCAGCAGGAGACCAAAGGCTGCGACGCTGCGTGTACAATTATAATAACTTAATAATAACTTACATTGGTTGTGAATCACTCCAAAATAGCGTCAGACGTGCCACTTTCCCTATACCTACTGCTACCAAAATGCTACCAAATATAGGAAACACGAATGAGGCAAAACATATATATTTCATTCGCAAGAAGTTATTTTGTCGCAGGCAGTACCCATTTTAATTGACAGTTTCAGCGGATTTTTGGGGTGGGGCTAATTTCTATTGCCGCCCCTGTCGAGCTTGGAATGTGTGTGTGTGGGGACTTTGGCCCCTGTCGCCCCCTTTGGATCCGCCAGTGATTCCATACAACATAGGTACCAATACAAGGAAATTCACTCCCGCGCTCCTCTGCCATCCAGAAGGCAGGAGCAGACCAAAGGTTGCGACGCGCGCTGCGTGTAAAATTATAACTTACGTTGGTTATGAATCACTGCAAAATAGCGCCAGACGCGCCACTTGCCCTATCCCTACTGCTACCAAAATGCTACCAAATAGAGGAAACACGAACGAGGCAAAAACAAGATTTTTGTATTTCGCAAGAAGTTATTTGTTTGCAGGCAGTACTCATTTTTCATCGCCAGTTTCAGCGAATTTTGAGAGGGGCTAATTTCTATTGCCGCCCCTGTCGAGCTTGGGATGGGGGGGGGGGCTTTTGACCCTGCCACCCCCCCTGGATCCGCCAATGAGCGACACAGGACACTGGCCGGACGCCACGCCACAGACCAGTACCCCTAGGGTGCGCAGGATGTCCCGCCGTTGCCGTTTCGGTCGCCGGCTGGGGGGCCGTAAGAGCAGAATACGTCTATGGGTGGTCGACGTCGTAAGAGCAGAATACGTGTCTCTGGGTGGTCGTAAGAGCAGAATACGTCTCTGGGTGGTCGTAAGAGCAGAATACGTCTCTGGGTGGTCGTAAGAGCAGAATACGTCTCTGGGTGGTCGTAAGAGCAGAATACGTCTCTGGGTGGTCGTAAGAGCAGAACACGTCTCTGAGTGGTCGTAAGAGCAGAATACGTCTCTGGGTGGTCGTAAGAGCAGAACACGTCTGGGTGGCCGTAAGAGCAGAATACGTCTCTGGGTGGTCGTAAGAGCAGAACACGTCTCTGGGTAGTCGTAAGAGCAGAATACGTCTCTGGGTGATCGTAAGAGCAGAATACGTCTCTGGGTGGTCGTAAGAGCAGAATACGTCTCTGGGTAGTCGTAAGAGCAGAACACGTCTCTGGGTAGTCGTAAGAGCAGAATACGTCTCTGGGTGGTCGTAAGAGCAGAATACGTCTCTGGGTGGTCATAAGAGCAGAATACGTCTCTGGGTGGTCGTAAGAGCAGAATACGTCTCTGGGTGGTCGTAAGAGCAGAATACGTCTCTGGGTGGCCGTAAGAGCAGAATACGTCTCTGGGTGGTCGTAAGAGCAGACTACGTCTCTGGGTGGCCGTAAGAGCAGAATACGTCTCTGGGTGGTCGTAAGAGCAGAATACGTCTCTGGGTGGCCGTAAGAGCAGAATACGTCTCTGGGTCGTCGTAAGAGCAGAATACGTCTATGGGTGGTCGTAAGAGCAGAATACGTCTCTGGGTGGCCGTAAGAGCAGAATACGTCTTTGGGTGGCCGTAAGAGCAGAATACGTCTCTCGGTGGCCGTAAGAGCAGAATACGTCTCTGGGTGGTCGTAAGAGCAGAATACGTCTCTGGGTGGTCGTAAGAGCAAAACACGTCTCTGGGTGGCCGTAAGAGCAGAACACGTCTCTGGGTAAGAGCAGAATACGTCTCTGGATGGTCGTAAGAGCAGAACAGAACACGTCTCCGCTCTCAGGTCTCATGTACTCAGCTCGGGGACCCGAGTAGCAACACAATTAACATACGAATAACGTGGGGGAGAAATAGCGCACTGGGAAAACATATAATGCTTCATCTAATAATATGGGACCGTTAAATATTTAGAAGTACCGTATCATGAATTTGATGTCTTTATTTAGTTGCATGCACGTTGCATGTTGAAAAAGGTATTGAAAAAAATACGTTTCCAGCAAAATGTTAATATTCACTTGGGATGACCAAATGATACGTCTGAGTTGTCCCCATGTAACCTTTTGGTCCATTTGGTCATCCCAAGTGAATATTAACATTTTGCTGGTAACGTATATTTCTCGGTATTTTGACAAGATTTGGCATAAAGGACTTTTGGCGAAGTGCGAACAACAATGTGGTTTAAAAGGGACCTTATTACGTTGGTTAGAATCATATTTGTACAACAGAACACACAGCGTAGTCATCAATAATTATATTTAAAAAATACAAACTATTAATGCGGGATGCCCTCAGGGCTCAGTATTAAGTCCCCTGTTGGCATTAATTTACTTGAATGACTTAGATGGATCAACCGAAAATGAGCTATTTTTATTTGCTGACGGCACAATTTTATTTAAGCCCCATGTCTATAACTCTGCAGAAGCAGAGATGTCTCTTCAAAGAGACCTGGACAAAATACAACAATTTGGGGACAAATGGGCGATTACTTTCAACTCATCAAAAACCACACAGCAAACCTTTACAAATAAACATATCGAAAATCTACCATCACTTAAGTTTGGAAGTGATACCATCCCCATAGTAAAAAATCACAAACACCTTGGTTTGAATATATCCAGTGACCTCAGGTTCCATTTCCACATAAAAGAAATTGTTAAAAAGGCAAATACGGCACTGGGGCCACTTTACCCAATAGCAGCGCACATTCATAGACAAACCTTACAACAAATTTATGTGACGTATATAAGGCCAATATTTGATTACAGTGATGCAGTATATCACGGGCATCTGACTGTCGTTGATTCTTTAAGCCTAGAAAAGATTCAAAATCGGGCAGCCAGACTTATAACTGGAGCTTTCCGCAGGACCTCCACAGACGCTTTTCTGGAGGAATTAGGCGGCCCCCAGTCAAGGGCATTGGCAGCTTCATGCTTTGGTGACGTCACCAAAGCGTGAAGTTTTATTTGTTCTCCCTTCATCAATGTTCACGCTATGGGAAGTTCAGTGATATTGAGCAAAATGCAAACTCGATTGAGCGATGAGTTAGCAGTGATAGGAAAAAGTAAGCAAACCATACGAAAGCCACATCCATTGTCTTTTGATGCCAGAGGCTACTTTGCCTGTGGCTTGTACGGAAACATGTTAAATATGGTCTTATGTGAAAGGAAGTTTCCCTTGCATGCGCACTGCCGGGGGCTGATTTCCGCCCTCCCCCCGATGTTTTTTGATGAATAGCGGAAAAACGGTCGCGCGCAGCACCACCAAAATTGGCACAGCTGTTTGGGCATCAATTATCCACATGGTGTGACATTCTTCACCTCGGGTCATCTCAGGTCAGGTCACCAGGTCAAGTCAAGTAAGCAAACCATACGAAAGCCACATCCATTGTCTTTTGATGCCAGGGAAACCTCCACCTCCTCCAAACATGTTGGCGGTCGTGCCACAGCCAAAGTGATTGACAGAACAGTCTGAAAATCACAGGATGTTATCAGGTCATAAGTACCTACAATTTGTTTATCTCGAATTTGTCATACCGGTGATCTAAGGTCAGGTCGATTTCGTGACCTCCCCATTATAAGTCAATGGGGAGAAATTAAAACACGTATACATCCATAATAAATTGCTAAATTTGACTAGTTTTCACCATATATGTGCCAACTACAAAACCACATGTCACATTTCTGTGCATTGACCTCTACGAGGTCAACTCAGGTGACCCCCAGGTCACGTATGGTTTTTCTTCAATAACTCTTTACCAAATCAAGGTAGAGCAATGAGGTTTTCACCATTGTATTTGTCTTGTCGAGACAAATCATTTAATGTAAAATTTGACCTTGACCTTATCTCAGGTCAGGTCATTTTTTTTATATGGCTAACTAGTTCACCGAATTTTTTTTTTGATGAGCCTCGACGAGACAAACACAATGGTTTAATTGGTTTAATTATATCATGCTTCTGTCAAAAGTTATTCCTAAAAAGCAATTTGGCGATTTTTACAATGTTCAAATTCAATAAAATAACGTAATTTTAAGAAAAAAAGCCACCTTGGTGATTTTGATACCTAATTTACCACAATTGCAATTAGCAACTATTGATCTGAGCCTAAACATATTTTAACAAATTACATAAGAATAAGAATATACACATACCAAAAGTGATTCATAACATGACGTCATTTAAATACACAATTCACACTTATTTTATAATTGAATTACTGCATGTCTCATAAGCGCCAAATATGCCGATGAAGCGCTGCTACCATATGACCGTACCCGTTTGTCTAGTTATCCTGGAATTCGGCTGGACAACATTACATACTAGAAGAGAAATCAGTAGCTTAAATATGTTCTATAAAATCAAACAAAATGCTCCTCAATATCTTCTAGATGTGATTCCAGCCACACGGCACGAAATTACAGCCCGCAATCTTAGGAACTCGAGTAACATAACTTTACCATCAAACCGTTTTTCCTCCTTTCAAAATTGATTTTTTTTTCCGGCTACCATCCGACGGTGGAACAGGCTTCCAGAAGATGTCAAAACAATAGCATGTAATCGTTCCTTCAAACAAGCAGTTGCTAAGATGTATGATTTGACTAAACCGCCATTATACTACAGCTTAGGATACAAAATAAATAACATTCTACATACTCGACTAAGACTTGGCATGTCTAGCTTGAATGCTCACTTGTTCAGGATAAATTCCCCTCAGGTTGACTCGCCGCATTGCAACTGTGAACCAATTGCTGAAACAGTCAAACACTATTTATTTTTCTGCCCTCAGTATATTTTGCCAAGAGAAGAGCTAGAGAAAACGCTTCTAAATTGGATAGTAGATTACAATAAATTAAGTATTAGCGACAAACTAGCTGTAGTTTTGTACGGTCATACTTTGAATGAGGCTGCTGGTTTGGCTGTGGCTGCATCTGTGCAGAAGTATATAAGAACTTCAAAACGTTTTGACAGCTAAATGCCACGGTTTGATGATGCATTTGACGTAAGTGACGTTTGATAAATCAATTGGTGGTTATTGTACGGCCGTGGTTTAATGTGTATAACCAGGTCAGAGGGAGGAACGGAGGGGGGGGGGGGGGGGGGGGGGGGGTAGTAGTGTATGTGTGTTGTGTGTGTATAATATATATGTATGTGTATGAGTGGGAAATGGTGCCAAGATATAAGCACTTACGTGCTTTTGCACATTCCCACCATATCTCCGTTTGTATTGTTTTGTGTTTGTTTTGCTTTCACTACACCATGATGATGATGATGATGAACCCCTTTAATTGCTTGGGATCGCGAACAACACGCAATGGCTTTACATCGTGTAAATGGAACGGAATCCGTCCAGACAGACCTGACTTACATGCTGTTTGGACCTGAATTAGGCGAATCATGCTGCCTCTCAAGAACCGGTCTGCTGTTTGGACCTGAATTAGGCGAATCATGCTGCCTCTCAAGAACCGGTCTGCTGTTTGGACTGAATTAGGCGAATCGTACTGCCTCTCAAGAACCGGTCTGCTGTTTGGACCTGAATTAGGCGAATCGTACTGCCTCTCAAGAACCGGTGAGTACGGGACGTGTCAGCGTCGAAATCGGACACTTGACCGGTGTGTTCATGATCCGATTTCGCTGCTGATTTTCAGCGTACCGACAACAACTGACCGCTGACGACCAGTAGGTGATGTGTTGCATCAGCTGTTAGTGACGCAAGGTGACTGCCAATCACTGTTCCGTGTACGGTCAGTAAAGACAGACCGTGCAGAGAAATGCATCAGTCGCACGAACCTCGCCCCCCTCTGATAGTATACAGCAGTTAGATAGTTTACAGCAGTATACAGCAGTTAGATAGTATACAGCAGTATACAGCAGTTAGATAGTATACAGCAGTATACAGCAGTTAGATAGTATACAGCAGTATACAGCAGTTAGATAGTATACAGCAGTATACAGCAGTTAGATAGTATACAGCAGTATACAGCAGTTAGATAGTATACAGCAGTATACAGCAGTTAGATAGTATACAGCAGTATACAGCAGTTAGATAGTATACAGCAGTATACAGCAGTTAGATAGTATACAGCAGTATACAGCAGTTAGATAGTATACAGCAGTATACAGCAGTTAGATAGTATACAGCAGTATACAGCAGTTAGTGTGATGAATGCAGCGACCAGCGCGTACAGCTGGCGCCACCAAGGAACGGTCTTCAGTACCTGCCATGTAATGGTACGTGCATACGTGTATTTACGTCAAGTTAGCCAAATTATGATGACGTCCATGGCAAAATGCTGCATTTGTTAAATTTTTGTAAAGAGATGCTAGCTTACTGAAAAAGTCGAAATAGTGATCAGTTTATAAAGTGTATAGCGGCAGCAATATCAGGATGCCACACCGCTCCAGGTGATGACGCTCCAGGGTGATGCCACTCCAGGTGATGACGATCCAGGTGATGACACACCGCTCCAGGGTGATGACGCTCCAGGTGATGAAGCTCCAGGTGATGACGCTCCAGGTGATGCCACACCGCTCCAGGGTGATGCCACACCGCTCCAGGTGATGCCACACCGCTCCAGGGTGATGACGCTCCAGGTGATGACGCTCCAGGTGATGCCACACCGATCCAGGGTGATGACGCTCCAGGTGATGCCACACCGCTCCAGGTGATGCCACACCGCTCCAAGGTGATGCCACACCGCTCCAGGGTGATGACGCTCCAGGTGATGCCACACCGCTCCAGGTGATACCACACCGCTCCAAGGTGATACCACACCGCTCCAGGTGATGTCACACCGCTCCAGGTGATGCCACACCGCTCCAAGGTGATGTCACACCGCTCCAGGGTGATGCCACACCGCTCCAGGGTGATGACGCTCCAGGTGATGCCACACCGCTCCAGGTGATGCCACACCGCTCCAGGGTGATGCCACACCGCTCCAGGGTGATGACGCTCCAGGTGATGCCACACCGCTCCAGGTGATGCCACACCGCTCCAAGGTGATGTCACACCGCTCCAGGTGATGTCACACCGCTCCAGGGTGATGTCACACCGCTCCAGGGTGATGCCACACCGCTCCAGGGTGATGACGCTCCAGGTGATGCCACACCGCTCCAGGTGATGCCACACCGTTACAGGTGATGCCACACCGCTCTAGGTGATGCCACACCGCTCCAGGTGATGCCACACCGCTCCAGGGTGATGACACTCCAGGTGATGACGCTCCAGGTGATGCCACACCGCTCCAGGTGATGCCACACCGCTCCAGGGTGATGACACTCCAGGTGATGACGCTCCAGGTGATGCCACACCGCTCCAGGTGATGCCACACCACTCCAGGGTGATGACGCTCCAGGTGATGACGCTCCAGGTGATGACGCTCCAGGTGATGACGCTCCAGGTGATGCCACACCGCTCCAGGGTGATGCCACACCGCTCCAGGTGATGCCACACCGCTCCAGGTGATGCCACACCGCTCCAGGTGATGCCACACCGCTCCAGGTGATGTCACACCGCTCCAGGGTGATGCCACACCACTCCAGGTGATGCCACACCGCTCCAGCCCTGGAGCGGTGTGGCCAGTCGACTTTTTGTTTACCTCCTGCCAACCATTGCAGAGAGGTGCCATGTGTAAGCGGTCTCGCTTTTGCACCGATCTGTGATTAAGTTTTTGTGTTTCAAATAAATGTGTTTGTTGTTGTTGTTGTTGTCCAGGGTGATGACACTCCAGGTGATGCCACACCGCTCCAGGTGATGCCAAACCGCTCCAAGGTGATGCCACACCGCTCCAGGTGATGCCACACCGCTCCAGGTGATGCCACACCGCTCCAGGTGATGCCACACCGCTCCAGGTGATGCCACACCGCTCCAGGTGATGCCACACCGCTCCAGGTGATGACGCTCCAGGTGATGCCACACCACTGCAGGTGATGCCACACCGCTCCAGGTGATGCCACACCGCTCCAGGTGATGCCACGCCGCTCCAGGTGATGCCACACCGCTCCAGCCCTGGAGCGGTGTGGCCAGTCGACTTTTTGTTTACCTCCTGCCAACCATTGCAGAGAGGTGCCATGTGTAAGCGGTCTCGCTTTTGCACCGATCTGTGATTAAGTTTTTGTGTTTATTTTTGCTTTTCAAATAAATGTGTTTGTTGTTGTTGTTGTTGTCCAGGGTGATGACACTCCAGGTGATGCCACACCGCTCCAGGTGATGCCAAACCGCTCCAAGGTGATGCCACACCGCTCCAGGGTGATGCCACACCGCTCCAGGGTGATGACGCTCCAGGTGATGCCACACCGCTCCAGGTGATGCCACACCGCTCCAGGGTGATGACACTCAGGGTGATGACGCTCCAGGTGATGCCACACCGCTCCAGGTGATGCCACACCGCTCCAGGGTGATGACACACCGCTCCAAGGTGATGACGCTCCAGGTGATGCCACACCGCTCCAGGGTGATGCCACACCTCTCCAGGGTGATGACACTCCAGGTGATGACGCTCCAGGTGATGCCACACCGCTCCAGGTGATGCCACACCGCTCCAGGGTGATGACACTCCAGGTGATGACGCTCCAGGTGATGCCACACCGCTCCAGGTGATGCCACACCGCTCCAGGGTGATGACACTCCAGGTGATGCCACACCGCTCCAGGTGATGCCAAACCGCTCCAAGGGGATGCCACACCGCTCCAGGTGATGCCACACCGCTCCAGGGTGATGCCACACCGCTCCAGGGTGATGACGCTCCAGGTGATGCCACACCGCTCCAGGTGATGCCACACCGCTCCAGGGTGATGACACTCCAGGTGATGACGCTCCAGGTGATGCCACATCGCTCCAGGTGATGCCACACCGCTCCAGGGTGATGCCACACCGCTCCAAGGTGATGACGCTCCAGGTGATGCCACACCGCTCCAGGGTGATGCCACACCGCTCCAGGGTGATGACACTCCAGGTGATGACCCACCGCTCCAGGGTGATGACGCTACAGGTGATGTCACACCGCTCCAGGGTGATGCCACACCGCTCCAGGGTGATGCCACACCGCTCCAGGTGATGAAGCTCCAGGTGATGACGCTCCAGGTGATGCCACACCGCTCCAGGTGAGTCCACACCGCTCCAGTGTGATGCCACACCGCTCCAGGGTGATGCCACACCGCTCCAGGTGATGAAGCTCCAGGTGATGACGCTCCAGGTGATGCCACACCGCTCCAGGTGATGCCACACCGCTCCAGGATGATGCCACACCGCTCCAGGTGATGAAGCTCCAGGTGATGACGCTCCAGGTGATGCCACACCGCTCCAGGGTGATGCCACACCGCTCCAGGTGATGAAGCTCCAGGTGATGACGCTCCAGGTGATGCCACACCGCTCCAGGTGATGCCACACCGCTCCAGGTGATACCACACCGCTCCAGGTGATGACGCTCCAGGTGATGCCACACCACTGCAGGTGATGCCACACCGATCCAGGGTGATGCCACACCGCTCCAGGGTGATGCCACACCGTTCCAGGTGATGCCAGACCGCTCCAGGGTGATGCCACACCGCTCCAGGTGATGAAGCTCCAGGTGATGACGCTCCAGGTGATGCCACACCGCTACAGGGTGATGCCACACCGCTCCAGGTGATGAAGCTCCAGGTGATGACGCTCCAGGTGATGCCACACCGCTCCAGGTGATGCCACACCGCTCCAGGGTGATGCCACACCGCTCCAGGTGATGAAGCTCCAGGTGATGACGCTCCAGGTGATGCCACACCGCTCCAGGGTGATGCCACACCGCTCCAGGTGATGAAGCTCCAGGTGATGACGCTCCAGGTGATGCCACACCGCTCCAGGTGATGCCACACCGCTCCAGGTGATACCACACCGCTCCAGGTGATGACGCTCCAGGTGATGCCACACCACTGCAGGTGATGCCACACCGATCCAGGGTGATGCCACACCGCTCCAGGGTGATGCCACACCGTTCCAGGTGATGCCAGACCGCTCCAGGGTGATGCCACACCGCTCCAGGTGATGAAGCTCCAGGTGATGACGCTCCAGGTGATGCCACACCGCTACAGGGTGATGCCACACCGCTCCAGGTGATGAAGCTCCAGGTGATGCCACACCGCTCCAGGTGATGACGCTCCAGGTGATGCTCCAGGTGATGCCACATCGCTCCAGGGTGATGACGCTCCAGGTGATGCCACACCGCTCCAGGTGATGCCACACCGCTCCAGGGTGATGTCACACCGCTCCAGGGTGACGCCACACCGCTCCAGGTGATGAAGCTCCAGGTGATGACGCTCCAGGTGATGACACACCGCTCCAGGTGATGTCACACCGCTCCAGGTGATGCCACACCGCTCCAGGGTGATGCCACACCGCCCCAGGTGATGAAGCTCCAGGTGATGACGCTCCAGGTGATGCCACACCGCTCCAGGTGATGCCACACCGCTCCAGGGTGAAGCCACACCGCTCCAGGTGATGCCACACCGCTCCAGGGTGATGCCACACCGCTCCAGGTGATGAAGCTCCAGGTGATGACGCTCCAGGTGATGCCACACCGTTCCAAGTGATGCCACACCGCTCCAGGGTGATGCCACACCGCTCCAGGGTGATGCCACACCGCTCCAGGTGATGCCACACCGCTCCAGGGTGATGTCACACCGCTCCAGGTGATGCCACACCGCTCCAGGTGATGCCACACCGCTCCAGGTGATGCCACACCGCTCCAGGTGATGCCACACCGCTCCAGGTGATGCCACATCGCTCCAGGTGATGCCACACCGCTCCAGGTGATGCCACACCGCTCCAGGTGATGCCACACCACTCCAGGTGATGCCACACCGCTCCAGGTGATGCCACACCGCTCCAGGTGATGCCACACCGCTCCAGGTGATGTCGCTCCAGGTGATGACGCTCCAGGTGATGATGTGCACCGTCATCCACACAGCGTAACACAACCATTGGCCAATGCGACTAATCACGACGCACGCACCACCCGGCCTGAGTTCCCTGCACCGGCCGTTCGCGCCTTCTACGACTCTCGTGCACGACAGGTGCAGGGTTTATTCTGTCACCAACTCTCGTGCACGACAGGTGCAGGGTTTATTCTGTCACCAACTCTCGTTCACGACAGGTGCAGGGTTTATTCTGTCACCAACTCTCGTGCACGACAGGTGCAGGGTTTATTCTGTCACCAATTACTCACACCAGGTGCAGGGTTTATTCTGTCACCAATTACTCACGGTGTGAAGCAAACGAAAACGTTTCAGGACCAGCCAGGTCCTGCCAGGTTCAGGACCAGCCAGGATCAATGACAGATTTCCCCTCCTTGAAGTAGCCTTACAATATCTTGACTTTGACTGATTGTGGTCTATCATTAACAATATAATGGAGTGAAGCTGTCCGGATTAGGAGTTTTTATGTTTAACTATTGGGCACTGTTATACTTCATTTCGGAAGTGTCCGTTGCCATTTTTACCGACTGATTCCGATTTCCAGGCTAAGCCTAATGTTGCTCGGTGGAGTCGGATAAATGAATGCTGTCTGACTGCTGATGAACATTAATTTCGCTTTCAAATTTGAATTTGGCAACAATAACGCATGCACGAATATATGTACTTTCAGGTAGCCTCTTATGACGGATCATTGCATCTGCAATACAAATTGCTGTTTCGTTGAATTCCTTCCCGTAGCCTGTGTCGGTACTTCAGTCATAAATCTGAAGGCTCCTGTGCTAAGCAGACGTGTTAATTTGGATGTTTTTCTGCGTGCCCGGTTCCATCTGGTGGGTTATAGACAAGCCATGTTGAGCCAGACAGTCGCATTAAGATCAGTCGAGTATAGAGCAGGAACAATCGCACTTTCGGATGCCAAAGTTCAAATCAGATTTACAAGTAGGCGTGGTGGAAAATGAGTATAACATTCGAATATTAATGATATGTTCCTTTGGAAATATGTATGGGTATACTACATAGTGTGTACATTTTCGAGGTCTTCCACGCGCCTTTCCAAAAAAAAGTCCGACTTCTTGCCTTGCTTGGATAAGTTTCTGAATTAGGTTGTTTTTTGCCAAGCAACATGTGCGTGGCGGGGGCGGATCCAGACAATCTTCAAGGCAATGGTGCCCCTACCTAAACCCAAATCTGAAAACTCAACGGATTTGGTCCACTATATTTTGAGGGTGCCCCTATTTCAGCATTTTTTCTTAATTGACAACACGTTGGCTATAGGTATTTGTGATATCAGTCGTACCCTTTGTATCATTTAAAGTGCCGCGATTGGTGCTAAAATATATAATTTGTACAGTCACGGGTGGCCCCAGACGGTTGATGAAGAGGGGGGGGGGGGGGGAGGGGGGGGGGGACTTGACTTAGAGGGTAGACGAGGTTCGTGACCAGGGGGTGGGGTGGTAGCCGTTTTTACAAGCAGTAAATCTTATGCATGCAATGGAAGTGTATCATATTGCTTTGTGTCTCGTGCGGACTTCAAAAATGTTCTTGAACGTAAAATAAAAAATAGGCAGAAACTCGAACGTAAAAAATAGGCAGGATTTTGCGAAGGGTCAAAGAAGAAAGAAAATTGAAGAAAATGTGTCACAAAAGCTGCCCTTAAATGTAACTACCAATGGTATTTACGCAAAAGTGGCGCCAAAATTTGAGGTTTTGAGGGGGCTGGATAACTAATTTTTGCTATTGGAACCAGAATGCAGGGTCAAAACGAGGACATATGTCTGCAGCAAAAGGTGGGGTCAAAAGACATGTTGCCCCCTCCTATTTAAGGCCAAAGGTGGGTCCATGGCCCCCATGTCCCCGCCCCCTCCCTGTGGCCGCTAGTGTGTACAGCCTATATTAGACCATTTTGTGCTGGAAAAGAATCTGATTAATTTTCGCCGCGTAGCGGCGCGGAATTATTTGCTATATTTTTGGGTCTGGATAACTAGGCCCTCACAAATGAGAAAGGTTCTACATGTATTAGGCCAAGGGCACCAATGCAGCCACTCAATGAGATTCTTCCACCGCATAGATAGAAGGAATTTCGCTGCAGTGGCACAAAAATGTGATATTTTTCTGTTTTTTTCTCACAAAATTCTAACAGCTTGGTTTCAGTTGCTTAGCAGTTTCAAATACGTTCAATGGATTCCCAGCCATGAACCACATTATAAAAAGCCCAAATGGCGGGCACTATGGGTTCGCTAGCGACACAAAACGATAGTCAACAAACATCGTGACATCGATTATTTATCAGGACTTTTATATGTAATATGCGTCGCGAAGCTGCGCGTTTTTTGTCTCTTAACTTTGCACCATCTCGCATAAAATAGGTGGGTTTTCAGCAATTTGATGGGGGCACCAGGGCATTGGTGCCCCGCATCCCCTCCTGGATTCAAGGGGGCACGGTGCCCGGTGCCCCCCCCCCTCCCCTGTTCCACCGCCTATGGAAGCGAATCACGACTCCCGAGGGGCCCTTAGGGACGCTCGAGTCCGATACGTTATTGCCTCTGGTATAAAGGCACGTTGGTGCCCCTTCATAGCCCAAGGGACGGGAGGCATGAAGGGGCATTGTTTCTTCATAATTTAGCAATTCTAATTTATCATCAATTCGCGAGCGAGAAAAAGTTTTCCGGCGACCAATGCTTGTGAGTTCATGGCGGCACCAGGCCATTGTTCCCCCCTCCTGGATTCAAGGAGGCACGGTGTCCCGGTGCCTCCCCTCGCCCCACAGTACCGCCTACCGGCACGGTGGTGCCCCTGGTACACCGGCGCCGTCGCGTCGTGGCCCGGCCCTGGTACGCCGGCGCGGTGGTGCCCCTGGTACACCGGCGCGGTGGTGCCCCTTCACGGCCGGGGGGGGGGGGGGGCACGACCCCCTTAACTCCCCTGGATCCACCACTGGTGCGTGGGCCTCACGTACAAATTAAACCGATCTTGCAATTTTTGTTCAGACAAAATGTACTGCTTGAAGTTTTGCGTGCCGCTCACCTAGACGCGGACCTTTCATCAACTGAACTGATCTGACCATTGGTACTCTCTGCGACCAACCGAGGGTCATCACAGACGGAAATTAGGTAGCTCAAGTTGGAGATTAAACGTTGGTCAATTCAGTTAGCCATTTTAGACATTTGATCAGCCATTTTAGTTCACTCGGTAATATTACAAACTTGATGCATCATTAATAGTGATCAATATCACTGTTATTCTTTTTTTTTGTAATCGGTAGTGAGCAACAAGTTAGTGTACATAATTCATGCTGATAGTTGCAATGCATATGCTGATGTAATACAATCACGTGAAAAGATGCAAGAACTTTCGCTGGGCGTCCTTCTACCCCTCCGGTTTGTGTCACGCAACCACAGCCAGTACCGGCTTTGGAATAACGAATCACGTTATTGTTGAGGGAATTTTTAAGACCTAGTTGAACGGTCTTTCCTAGCCAGACCAGCTTTACTTATACACACGTATTTAAAACGGACACGTTTTTATTTCATCAGCACATGAGCATATTCCATTCTATGAGCTCAGTCCTGCAGCACACAGTTCAGGAATACTGCCGAGGTTCCATGTGATCCACAAAGCCGAGCGATGACACGGAGCGCTGCGGCACCTCCGTCTTCTACTAAGCACATACACCTACTCTCCTAGTCGGTTTGTCCAAGTCGTGACATGGGCAAGAAACATGAAAGATGCAATCGTTTCGTCTTCGCGAAATAAATCCAGGAATGGCACGGAGAAGTTGTTGTCATGTGAAGGGGGTGATAGTTGTCTAAAATAATCAACATCAGGGACGTTGAATCTTAACTAAACGTGTTGACTGTGGAAGTTAATATTTGGGTAACATTTCACTTGTATGTTATGACAAACGTCAGCTCATATGAAACAGCCCGTTTGGCTGAGCGTCCTCTGGGCATGTGTTATACACAGTACACACGAATGCTATTTACAAGGTAAACCAACGATATCATTATAACATGCATTTCAAGATTTAATTTGCGTTCTCTTGAAATTTAACTGTATCTGTTCAACGTAGCGTTACATTGTTAAGCGTTGTCTTATCTTCTCCATTTGGGTTTTGGAGAGCAACAAAGCGATGAGTATTGTTGAGAATGCATATACCATTACCAGATCTCTATAGAGTTTAGTGCTTGTGCGAGGAACATATTTGATATAATTAATAAACTAAAAAACATGACCTTTTCCTCGAAAATGTGAAAATCCAATGTCATCCAAATGTTATTATTACGTTGTAATATTTCGGCCACAGGCCTTTATCAAACAGTAAAACAGTTTTACTGTTTGATAAAGGCCTGTGGCCGAAATATTACAACGTAATAATAACATTTGGATAACATTGGATTTTCACATTTTCGAAGAAAAGGTCATGTTTTTTAGTTTATTAATTATTACCAGATCTCTTTTGAATGTGAAATTCATTGCATCGAAATCTGATGGACTTGAAACACACTTTTAACAGAAAGACGCAGCCTTCTTCGAATGTCCAGTCGTGGGTAGTCTGATCCAATTGGGATACTATTTTGTCCCATTTTCGAACTGCTTATTTTCCGAACCGATTTTTCATTAAAGGGACTATCCCACCTTAACATTATATTTGAGTTGAGATAGCCATTTGTATGGCTAGGTATTGAAATTAAGTATGGTAGAAGTTAGAACAACCACAATGATCTAATCAAAAAGATATTCGAGTTTGATTTTGACATCTGTAAAATAAGGCACATGTGTATTTGAATAGGGACTCTAAACCGACAGCGTCGTCTCTTTACCCAACTGGTAATGATAGTCGACTTGTTTTAAGGTCAGCCTTATACTATTTTGGAGGTTGGAAATGATCTTACGCATGTCAAAGTATTTTTATTTTTGGCAAAATAAATATACAAAACAATGAAACAAGCTTTCGGCATTACGCCATCGTCAAGTCTGACTAAATTAACATGTTTTTGATTTTCAAAAGCTAGAGCGCACAATCACATTCTCTCAGGCATCCTCTCAACAGCATATTCACTTTTAACATATTGCAATTCGTTGTAAATTCTGTGGAACATTGTACATGGCAAATAACAATTTAGAACAAAGTATCATGACATACAAAACATACAACACGACATGCAAACAATATACCATTCAATGATGACAATCTATCATACCTGCAATGTCAGCCGCATACATTAATAAAGATAAATATTGCATCAAACATTGGTGCATATCGGGCGTAAACACTGCCAAAATGAAACATTGATAAACACTGCCGCTGTTCTGAGCTCGTTCCAGTCAATTAGTCGTGAGTCGGGCAAGTCGGTGAGGAGCTTGTGTGTGTGTGTGTGTGTGTGTGTGTGTGTGTGTGTGTATAGGTGTGCCTTGTGCCTGAGTGAGTGAGTGAGCGAGTGAGTGAGAGAGTGAGTGAGTAAACGAGCGAGTAAATGAGTGAGTGAGTGAGTGTGTGAGTGAGCGTGTGAGTAAGTAAGTGAGTGAGTAAGAGAAGAAGTGAGTGAGTGTTATGACCTATGGTTTACGAGCGAGGGGCCATGAGCTTTTCATCATGTTTAACGTGGGCTTTAGGTCTCTAATTTTTACTGATTCAGTTATTTTTAGTTCAGCGGAGTCCCGCCCCCAACCGATTATATCGATAGTAAAGCCGGAGTTGATTTCAGTGCTACTTGAGTTGAAGTGCGAATCAGCGATATGTTCTCCTAGTGGGGTGTCGGGTTTTCTCAGGCGAGCGTCACTAAGGTGCTCGTTGAAACGATAACGTACAGGGCGAGTACTTTCTCCAATGTAAAACTCAGTCCTTCCATTTCTTTCACAGATACTGCAGGTAATTTTATAGACTGTGTTCTTCTTAGTGCACTTACCCTTCAGTCCACTCTCACAGGTGTGGCAGTGTTTGGTCCCGGCTGGGCAGGGCGGCTTAGAGAAGGCTGAAGTAATAAGTTTGTGTCCTACTGTGGGGCCACTAATCCAGGCTACTTTGATGTTAGTTTTGGATCTTTTCAAAATACCGTTGACTCTTCTAACGACGTTTTCGTCTAAGTAGGGAAGCCGCATGAAAATATCGTGTTCTTTCTTACGCATAATTTTACGTTCACCACGCTTGTGAAGGTTATTCTTTATGCTAGTGTCTAACATGGCGGTAGGGTACCCGTTCTGCTCGAACAAAAATTGTATGCGTTTGACGCTACGATCCCTCGTCTGGTCGTCAGATGACACTCTCACCGCTCGCCTAATCTGGGAATTAAGAACGGCCTTCTTGGTGCTCATGGGGTGGGCGGACGTAAAGTGGAGAATAATCGGGGCTGCCATCGGTTTAAAGTATAATTCCGTGGTGTACTCACTGGTGGGGTATACTGTTATCAGGGTGTCTAGGAAAGGAAGTTGACCTGTGCTGAAGGTAGACTCCATTGTGAAGCTTATGGATCGGTTGTAAGCATTAATGCAGTCGTAAAAATGGTTCAGGCGATCAATTCCATGTGTCCAGACACCGACTATATCGTCAATGTAACGTAAGTATAGGGCAGGGGCAAATTCAAAGTTCGACATAAATCCAGTCTCTAATATATGCATGAAGGTGATGGCCACGGGAGGGGCTATCCTGTTTCCCATCGCGATGCCTGACGTTTGCTTGAATATTTTAGATCCGAAACGTACGAAATTGTTAGTGAGAATATGACGCAGCAGAGTACGAAGATCCGAAAGTGTGATTCCGAATAAATTGACTTTGGTGATATTATTTTCAATCAGGGTTATCACTGCATCAATCCCCTCCTGGATAGGAATGCTTCCGTAAAGGTTACACACATCTAGAGAGAAAATGATGGATCCAGGCGGGAGGCTCTTGGGGAAGGTAGCGTTGAGTTTCGTAAGGAAAGTATCTGTGTTGGGTAGATGCTAAGGAAGTCTAGGAAAAGGTGTCTAGGTGTCTAGGAAAGGAAGTGGGAGCTTACCACAGTCCAAGCACGACTTTCTAGAAAACTTACAGGTCTTTGTGAGAAAGCAGGTTACCTGAACTTTGAAATCAGCCGATCTAGAACGTACAATCTGATTGATGCTGCCTCGCGAGTCGCAAACACCCCTAGAGACGAGCCCTTCCGACAGCCGACAAGTCAGCTCGCCACTGATGACGCCGCCGCCGCCGAAGAAGAAGAGGCCATTGGACAGCCGGCAAGTCAGCCCGCCACTGATGACCCCGCCGCCACCGAAGACGAGCCCATGGGACAGCCGACAAGTCAGCCCGCCACCGATGACTCCGCCATAGCACAGTCACAAGATGGGCAGCCTCAGCTCGTGAATTTATCCAACAAAAGACTGAATACCGACACCATATCCCTTCTGAGTAAGGGCCCAAAGTACGCTCTGACTAACCGTGTGTCCAATGATCTGCTGCAATCTGTAGAGGTCGGCTTGGAAAGAGCATTTTACGGACTAAAATGGAAGAGCGCGATAGAGACGAAAAGAGCAGAAAGAAATGGCCCAAGCCCGCCAGACCGTCTCAGTCAAGAACAAGACAGAGGAGAAGAAGGAGAAGAAGAAGACGGAGATGAAGCAGAAGAAGTGTCCAAGCTGCCACGCCCGTTCTTCTCTGACACCATCGCCAGCCAACCACCAGTCGTATCAGCTGATCTAGAACGCGATCTAGAGGATATAAAAAAAAGAAAGTCATCGGCATCTATAAAGGAGCAAGAAAGACACCACTGAACTGGACACCCACTCAACAGCTAGACTTGAAAGCTATCAAAGAAGACCAAGATATAATCATCAAAAGATCTGATAAGTGCAAAAGCTTGGTAGTTATGAACACGTTAGACTATGTAGAAAAGGCAGAAAGCATTGTCACCTCTTATGAAAATGTAAAGAAAAATCCGACCCCTAGACTAGAAGAACAAACTAAAAACCTCACCAAATCTACTCTGAAAGACAAAATCCCAAACGACTACATACAACGCCTTCTCCCACAGCATGCTCGAACAGCAGAATTATATGGTCTACCGAAGACACACAAAACAGGTAACCCGCTGCGTCCCATAGTCTCGGCTTGCGGTGATCCCCTAGATAAGCTGTCCTGGTTCATTCAGTGTATTCTTGCCCAAATTCTTAGTCTTATTCCGGCGCATCTACCCAACACAGATACTTTCCTTACGAAACTCAACGCTACCTTCCCCAAGAGCCTCCCGCCTGGATCCATCATTTTCTCTCTAGATGTGTGTAACCTTTACGGAAGCATTCCTATCCAGGAGGGGATTGATGCAGTGATAACCCTGATTGAAAATAATATCACCAAAGTCAATTTATTCGGAATCACACTTTCGGATCTTCGTACTCTGCTGCGTCATATTCTCACTAACAATTTCGTACGTTTCGGATCTAAAATATTCAAGCAAACGTCAGGCATCGCGATGGGAAACAGGATAGCCCCTCCCGTGGCCATCACCTTCATGCATATATTAGAGACTGGATTTATGTCGAACTTTGAATTTGCCCCTGCCCTATACTTACGTTACATTGACGATATAGTCGGTGTCTGGACACATGGAATTGATCGCCTGAACCATTTTTACGACTGCATTAATGCTTACAACCGATCCATAAGCTTCACAATGGAGTCTACCTTCAGCACAGGTCAACTTCCTTTCCTAGACACCCTGATAACAGTATACCCCACCAGTGAGTACACCACGGAATTATACTTTAAACCGATGGCAGCCCCGATTATTCTCCACTTTACGTCCGCCCACCCCATGAGCACCAAGAAGGCCGTTCTTAATTCCCAGATTAGGCGAGCGGTGAGAGTGTCATCTGACGACCAGACGAGGGATCGTAGCGTCAAACGCATACAATTTTTGTTCGAGCAGAACGGGTACCCTACCGCCATGTTAGACACTAGCATAAAGAATAACCTTCACAAGCGTGGTGAACGTAAAATTATGCGTAAGAAAGAACACGATATTTTCATGCGGCTTCCCTACTTAGACGAAAACGTCGTTAGAAGAGTCAACGGTATTTTGAAAAGATCCAAAACTAACATCAAAGTAGCCTGGATTAGTGGCCCCACAGTAGGACACAAACTTATTACTTCAGCCTTCTCTAAGCCGCCCTGCCCAGCCGGGACCAAACACTGCCACACCTGTGAGAGTGGACTGAAGGGTAAGTGCACTAAGAAGAACACAGTCTATAAAATTACCTGCAGTATCTGTGAAAGAAATGGAAGGACTGAGTTTTACATTGGAGAAAGTACTCGCCCTGTACGTTATCGTTTCAACGAGCACCTTAGTGACGCTCGCCTGAGAAAACCCGACACCCCACTAGGAGAACATATCGCTGATTCGCACTTCAACTCAAGTAGCACTGAAATCAACTCCGGCTTTACTATCGATATAATCGGTTGGGGGCGGGACTCCGCTGAACTAAAAATAACTGAATCAGTAAAAATTAGAGACCTAAAGCCCACGTTAAACATGATGAAAAGCTCATGGCCCCTCGCTCGTAAACCATAGGTCATAACACTCACTCACTTCTTCTCTTACTCACTCACTTACTTACTCACACGCTCACTCACACACTCACTCACTCACTCATTTACTCGCTCGTTTACTCACTCACTCTCTCACTCACTCGCTCACTCACTCACTCAGGCACAAGGCACACCTATACACACACACACACACACACACACACACACACACACACAAGCTCCTCACCGACTTGCCCGACTCACGACTAATTGACTGGAACGAGCTCAGAACAGCGGCAGTGTTTATCAATGTTTCATTTTGGCAGTGTTTACGCCCGATATGCACCAATGTTTGATGCAATATTTATCTTTATTAATGTATGCGGCTGACATTGCAGGTATGATAGATTGTCATCATTGAATGGTATATTGTTTGCATGTCGTGTTGTATGTTTTGTATGTCATGATACTTTGTTCTAAATTGTTATTTGCCATGTACAATGTTCCACAGAATTTACAACGAATTGCAATATGTTAAAAGTGAATATGCTGTTGAGAGGATGCCTGAGAGAATGTGATTGTGCGCTCTAGCTTTTGAAAATCAAAAACATGTTAATTTAGTCAGACTTGACGATGGCGTAATGCCGAAAGCTTGTTTCATTGTTTTGTATATTTATTTTGCCAAAAATAAAAATACTTTGACATGCGTAAGATCATTTCCAACCTCCATATATTAATTATAATCATGTCATCCATCCTCGCCCACATACAAACTTTACAGATCAATGATCGATCGAGAGAGATGGTCAATTTCGTCGGATTCAATCAAAAACTAGCGCGCACATCAGGTCAAATAAGTTTCCTCCTGGACTGTAGATCACTTAAGATCTTACCTAGATTCATATCTGACAAAACTACACAAATAACGAAGAATCATCCCAACCGACAAGTCACGACTCAAGTGAACATTCTGCACAAAACCATTCTCAACGAAGAAATACGGGATGCTTTCAGAAGAAAGGCATATCTTCAGAGAAGCATGTCGAGATCGGCGATGATAATAGGGGAGACGACTGAAGAATGGCGATGGCTTCATTGGAAATGCAAGATGTTCTTCATTAATGAGCTTACCACAGTCCAAGCACGACTTTCTAGAAAACTTACAGGTCTTTGTGAGAAAGCAGGTTACCTGAACTTTGAAATCAGCCGATCTAGAACGTACAATCTGATTGATGCTGCCTCGCGAGTCGCAAACACCCCTAGAGACGAGCCCTTCCGACAGCCGACAAGTCAGCTCGCCACTGATGACGCCGCCGCCGCCGAAGAAGAAGAGGCCATTGGACAGCCGGCAAGTCAGCCCGCCACTGATGACCCCGCCGCCACCGAAGACGAGCCCATGGGACAGCCGACAAGTCAGCCCGCCACCGATGACTCCGCCATAGCACAGTCACAAGATGGGCAGCCTCAGCTCGTGAATTTATCCAACAAAAGACTGAATACCGACACCATATCCCTTCTGAGTAAGGGCCCAAAGTACGCTCTGACTAACCGTGTGTCCAATGATCTGCTGCAATCTGTAGAGGTCGGCTTGGAAAGAGCATTTTACGGACTAAAATGGAAGAGCGCGATAGAGACGAAAAGAGCAGAAAGAAATGGCCCAAGCCCGCCAGACCGTCTCAGTCAAGAACAAGACAGAGGAGAAGAAGGAGAAGAAGAAGACGGAGATGAAGCAGAAGAAGTGTCCAAGCTGCCACGCCCGTTCTTCTCTGACACCATCGCCAGCCAACCACCAGTCGTATCAGCTGATCTAGAACGCGATCTAGAGGATATAAAAAAGAAAGTCATCGGCATCTATAAAGGAGCAAGAAAGACACCACTGAACTGGACACCCACTCAACAGCTAGACTTGAAAGCTATCAAAGAAGACCAAGATATAATCATCAAAAGATCTGATAAGTGCAAAAGCTTGGTAGTTATGAACACGTTAGACTATGTAGAAAAGGCAGAAAGCATTGTCACCTCTTATGAAAATGTAAAGAAAAATCCGACCCCTAGACTAGAAGAACAAACTAAAAACCTCACCAAATCTACTCTGAAAGACAAAATCCCAAACGACTACATACAACGCCTTCTCCCACAGCATGCTCGAACAGCAGAATTATATGGTCTACCGAAGACACACAAAACAGGTAACCCGCTGCGTCCCATAGTCTCGGCTTGCGGTGATCCCCTAGATAAGCTGTCCTGGTTCATTCAGTGTATTCTTGCCCAAATTCTTAGTCTTATTCCGGCGCATCTACCCAACACAGATACTTTCCTTACGAAACTCAACGCTACCTTCCCCAAGAGCCTCCCGCCTGGATCCATCATTTTCTCTCTAGATGTGTGTAACCTTTACGGAAGCATTCCTATCCAGGAGGGGATTGATGCAGTGATAACCCTGATTGAAAATAATATCACCAAAGTCAATTTATTCGGAATCACACTTTCGGATCTTCGTACTCTGCTGCGTCATATTCTCACTAACAATTTCGTACGTTTCGGATCTAAAATATTCAAGCAAACGTCAGGCATCGCGATGGGAAACAGGATAGCCCCTCCCGTGGCCATCACCTTCATGCATATATTAGAGACTGGATTTATGTCGAACTTTGAATTTGCCCCTGCCCTATACTTACGTTACATTGACGATATAGTCGGTGTCTGGACACATGGAATTGATCGCCTGAACCATTTTTACGACTGCATTAATGCTTACAACCGATCCATAAGCTTCACAATGGAGTCTACCTTCAGCACAGGTCAACTTCCTTTCCTAGACACCCTGATAACAGTATACCCCACCAGTGAGTACACCACGGAATTATACTTTAAACCGATGGCAGCCCCGATTATTCTCCACTTTACGTCCGCCCACCCCATGAGCACCAAGAAGGCCGTTCTTAATTCCCAGATTAGGCGAGCGGTGAGAGTGTCATCTGACGACCAGACGAGGGATCGTAGCGTCAAACGCATACAATTTTTGTTCGAGCAGAACGGGTACCCTACCGCCATGTTAGACACTAGCATAAAGAATAACCTTCACAAGCGTGGTGAACGTAAAATTATGCGTAAGAAAGAACACGATATTTTCATGCGGCTTCCCTACTTAGACGAAAACGTCGTTAGAAGAGTCAACGGTATTTTGAAAAGATCCAAAACTAACATCAAAGTAGCCTGGATTAGTGGCCCCACAGTAGGACACAAACTTATTACTTCAGCCTTCTCTAAGCCGCCCTGCCCAGCCGGGACCAAACACTGCCACACCTGTGAGAGTGGACTGAAGGGTAAGTGCACTAAGAAGAACACAGTCTATAAAATTACCTGCAGTATCTGTGAAAGAAATGGAAGGACTGAGTTTTACATTGGAGAAAGTACTCGCCCTGTACGTTATCGTTTCAACGAGCACCTTAGTGACGCTCGCCTGAGAAAACCCGACACCCCACTAGGAGAACATATCGCTGATTCGCACTTCAACTCAAGTAGCACTGAAATCAACTCCGGCTTTACTATCGATATAATCGGTTGGGGGCGGGACTCCGCTGAACTAAAAATAACTGAATCAGTAAAAATTAGAGACCTAAAGCCCACGTTAAACATGATGAAAAGCTCATGGCCCCTCGCTCGTAAACCATAGGTCATAACACTCACTCACTTCTTCTCTTACTCACTCACTTACTTACTCACACGCTCACTCACACACTCACTCACTCACTCATTTACTCGCTCGTTTACTCACTCACTCTCTCACTCACTCGCTCACTCACTCACTCAGGCACAAGGCACACCTATACACACACACACACACACACACACACACACACACACACAAGCTCCTCACCGACTTGCCCGACTCACGACTAATTGACTGGAACGAGCTCAGAACAGCGGCAGTGTTTATCAATGTTTCATTTTGGCAGTGTTTACGCCCGATATGCACCAATGTTTGATGCAATATTTATCTTTATTAATGTATGCGGCTGACATTGCAGGTATGATAGATTGTCATCATTGAATGGTATATTGTTTGCATGTCGTGTTGTATGTTTTGTATGTCATGATACTTTGTTCTAAATTGTTATTTGCCATGTACAATGTTCCACAGAATTTACAACGAATTGCAATATGTTAAAAGTGAATATGCTGTTGAGAGGATGCCTGAGAGAATGTGATTGTGCGCTCTAGCTTTTGAAAATCAAAAACATGTTAATTTAGTCAGACTTGACGATGGCGTAATGCCGAAAGCTTGTTTCATTGTTTTGTATATTTATTTTGCCAAAAATAAAAATACTTTGACATGCGTAAGATCATTTCCAACCTCCATATATTAATTATAATCATGTCATCCATCCTCGCCCACATAAAAACTTTACAGATCAATGATCGATCGAGAGAGATGGTCAATTTCGTCGGATTCAATCAAAAACTAGCGCGCACATCAGGTCAAATAAGTTTCCTCCTGGACTGTAGATCACTTAAGATCTTACCTAGATTCATATCTGACAAAACTACACAAATAACGAAGAATCATCCCAACCGACAAGTCACGACTCAAGTGAACATTCTGCACAAAACCATTCTCAACGAAGAAATACGGGATGCTTTCAGAAGAAAGGCATATCTTCAGAGAAGCATGTCGAGATCGGCGATGATAATAGGGGAGACGACTGAAGAATGGCGATGGCTTCATTGGAAATGCAAGATGTTCTTCATTAATGAGCTTACCACAGTCCAAGCACGACTTTCTAGAAAACTTACAGGTCTTTGTGAGAAAGCAGGTTACCTGAACTTTGAAATCAGCCGATCTAGAACGTACAATCTGATTGATGCTGCCTCGCGAGTCGCAAACACCCCTAGAGACGAGCCCTTCCGACAGCCGACAAGTCAGCTCGCCACTGATGACGCCGCCGCCGCCGAAGAAGAAGAGGCCATTGGACAGCCGGCAAGTCAGCCCGCCACTGATGACCCCGCCGCCACCGAAGACGAGCCCATGGGACAGCCGACAAGTCAGCCCGCCACCGATGACTCCGCCATAGCACAGTCACAAGATGGGCAGCCTCAGCTCGTGAATTTATCCAACAAAAGACTGAATACCGACACCATATCCCTTCTGAGTAAGGGCCCAAAGTACGCTCTGACTAACCGTGTGTCCAATGATCTGCTGCAATCTGTAGAGGTCGGCTTGGAAAGAGCATTTTACGGACTAAAATGGAAGAGCGCGATAGAGACGAAAAGAGCAGAAAGAAATGGCCCAAGCCCGCCAGACCGTCTCAGTCAAGAACAAGACAGAGGAGAAGAAGGAGAAGAAGAAGACGGAGATGAAGCAGAAGAAGTGTCCAAGCTGCCACGCCCGTTCTTCTCTGACACCATCGCCAGCCAACCACCAGTCGTATCAGCTGATCTAGAACGCGATCTAGAGGATATAAAAAAGAAAGTCATCGGCATCTATAAAGGAGCAAGAAAGACACCACTGAACTGGACACCCACTCAACAGCTAGACTTGAAAGCTATCAAAGAAGACCAAGATATAATCATCAAAAGATCTGATAAGTGCAAAAGCTTGGTAGTTATGAACACGTTAGACTATGTAGAAAAGGCAGAAAGCATTGTCACCTCTTATGAAAATGTAAAGAAAAATCCGACCCCTAGACTAGAAGAACAAACTAAAAACCTCACCAAATCTACTCTGAAAGACAAAATCCCAAACGACTACATACAACGCCTTCTCCCACAGCATGCTCGAACAGCAGAATTATATGGTCTACCGAAGACACACAAAACAGGTAACCCGCTGCGTCCCATAGTCTCGGCTTGCGGTGATCCCCTAGATAAGCTGTCCTGGTTCATTCAGTGTATTCTTGCCCAAATTCTTAGTCTTATTCCGGCGCATCTACCCAACACAGATACTTTCCTTACGAAACTCAACGCTACCTTCCCCAAGAGCCTCCCGCCTGGATCCATCATTTTCTCTCTAGATGTGTGTAACCTTTACGGAAGCATTCCTATCCAGGAGGGGATTGATGCAGTGATAACCCTGATTGAAAATAATATCACCAAAGTCAATTTATTCGGAATCACACTTTCGGATCTTCGTACTCTGCTGCGTCATATTCTCACTAACAATTTCGTACGTTTCGGATCTAAAATATTCAAGCAAACGTCAGGCATCGCGATGGGAAACAGGATAGCCCCTCCCGTGGCCATCACCTTCATGCATATATTAGAGACTGGATTTATGTCGAACTTTGAATTTGCCCCTGCCCTATACTTACGTTACATTGACGATATAGTCGGTGTCTGGACACATGGAATTGATCGCCTGAACCATTTTTACGACTGCATTAATGCTTACAACCGATCCATAAGCTTCACAATGGAGTCTACCTTCAGCACAGGTCAACTTCCTTTCCTAGACACCCTGATAACAGTATACCCCACCAGTGAGTACACCACGGAATTATACTTTAAACCGATGGCAGCCCCGATTATTCTCCACTTTACGTCCGCCCACCCCATGAGCACCAAGAAGGCCGTTCTTAATTCCCAGATTAGGCGAGCGGTGAGAGTGTCATCTGACGACCAGACGAGGGATCGTAGCGTCAAACGCATACAATTTTTGTTCGAGCAGAACGGGTACCCTACCGCCATGTTAGACACTAGCATAAAGAATAACCTTCACAAGCGTGGTGAACGTAAAATTATGCGTAAGAAAGAACACGATATTTTCATGCGGCTTCCCTACTTAGACGAAAACGTCGTTAGAAGAGTCAACGGTATTTTGAAAAGATCCAAAACTAACATCAAAGTAGCCTGGATTAGTGGCCCCACAGTAGGACACAAACTTATTACTTCAGCCTTCTCTAAGCCGCCCTGCCCAGCCGGGACCAAACACTGCCACACCTGTGAGAGTGGACTGAAGGGTAAGTGCACTAAGAAGAACACAGTCTATAAAATTACCTGCAGTATCTGTGAAAGAAATGGAAGGACTGAGTTTTACATTGGAGAAAGTACTCGCCCTGTACGTTATCGTTTCAACGAGCACCTTAGTGACGCTCGCCTGAGAAAACCCGACACCCCACTAGGAGAACATATCGCTGATTCGCACTTCAACTCAAGTAGCACTGAAATCAACTCCGGCTTTACTATCGATATAATCGGTTGGGGGCGGGACTCCGCTGAACTAAAAATAACTGAATCAGTAAAAATTAGAGACCTAAAGCCCACGTTAAACATGATGAAAAGCTCATGGCCCCTCGCTCGTAAACCATAGGTCATAACACTCACTCACTTCTTCTCTTACTCACTCACTTACTTACTCACACGCTCACTCACACACTCACTCACTCACTCATTTACTCGCTCGTTTACTCACTCACTCTCTCACTCACTCGCTCACTCACTCACTCAGGCACAAGGCACACCTATACACACACACACACACACACACACACACACACACACACAAGCTCCTCACCGACTTGCCCGACTCACGACTAATTGACTGGAACGAGCTCAGAACAGCGGCAGTGTTTATCAATGTTTCATTTTGGCAGTGTTTACGCCCGATATGCACCAATGTTTGATGCAATATTTATCTTTATTAATGTATGCGGCTGACATTGCAGGTATGATAGATTGTCATCATTGAATGGTATATTGTTTGCATGTCGTGTTGTATGTTTTGTATGTCATGATACTTTGTTCTAAATTGTTATTTGCCATGTACAATGTTCCACAGAATTTACAACGAATTGCAATATGTTAAAAGTGAATATGCTGTTGAGAGGATGCCTGAGAGAATGTGATTGTGCGCTCTAGCTTTTGAAAATCAAAAACATGTTAATTTAGTCAGACTTGACGATGGCGTAATGCCGAAAGCTTGTTTCATTGTTTTGTATATTTATTTTGCCAAAAATAAAAATACTTTGACATGCGTAAGATCATTTCCAACCTCCATATATTAATTATAATCATGTCATCCATCCTCGCCCACATAAAAACTTTACAGATCAATGATCGATCGAGAGAGATGGTCAATTTCGTCGGATTCAATCAAAAACTAGCGCGCACATCAGGTCAAATAAGTTTCCTCCTGGACTGTAGATCACTTAAGATCTTACCTAGATTCATATCTGACAAAACTACACAAATAACGAAGAATCATCCCAACCGACAAGTCACGACTCAAGTGAACATTCTGCACAAAACCATTCTCAACGAAGAAATACGGGATGCTTTCAGAAGAAAGGCATATCTTCAGAGAAGCATGTCGAGATCGGCGATGATAATAGGGGAGACGACTGAAGAATGGCGATGGCTTCATTGGAAATGCAAGATGTTCTTCATTAATGAGCTTACCACAGTCCAAGCACGACTTTCTAGAAAACTTACAGGTCTTTGTGAGAAAGCAGGTTACCTGAACTTTGAAATCAGCCGATCTAGAACGTACAATCTGATTGATGCTGCCTCGCGAGTCGCAAACACCCCTAGAGACGAGCCCTTCCGACAGCCGACAAGTCAGCTCGCCACTGATGACGCCGCCGCCGCCGAAGAAGAAGAGGCCATTGGACAGCCGGCAAGTCAGCCCGCCACTGATGACCCCGCCGCCACCGAAGACGAGCCCATGGGACAGCCGACAAGTCAGCCCGCCACCGATGACTCCGCCATAGCACAGTCACAAGATGGGCAGCCTCAGCTCGTGAATTTATCCAACAAAAGACTGAATACCGACACCATATCCCTTCTGAGTAAGGGCCCAAAGTACGCTCTGACTAACCGTGTGTCCAATGATCTGCTGCAATCTGTAGAGGTCGGCTTGGAAAGAGCATTTTACGGACTAAAATGGAAGAGCGCGATAGAGACGAAAAGAGCAGAAAGAAATGGCCCAAGCCCGCCAGACCGTCTCAGTCAAGAACAAGACAGAGGAGAAGAAGGAGAAGAAGAAGACGGAGATGAAGCAGAAGAAGTGTCCAAGCTGCCACGCCCGTTCTTCTCTGACACCATCGCCAGCCAACCACCAGTCGTATCAGCTGATCTAGAACGCGATCTAGAGGATATAAAAAAGAAAGTCATCGGCATCTATAAAGGAGCAAGAAAGACACCACTGAACTGGACACCCACTCAACAGCTAGACTTGAAAGCTATCAAAGAAGACCAAGATATAATCATCAAAAGATCTGATAAGTGCAAAAGCTTGGTAGTTATGAACACGTTAGACTATGTAGAAAAGGCAGAAAGCATTGTCACCTCTTATGAAAATGTAAAGAAAAATCCGACCCCTAGACTAGAAGAACAAACTAAAAACCTCACCAAATCTACTCTGAAAGACAAAATCCCAAACGACTACATACAACGCCTTCTCCCACAGCATGCTCGAACAGCAGAATTATATGGTCTACCGAAGACACACAAAACAGGTAACCCGCTGCGTCCCATAGTCTCGGCTTGCGGTGATCCCCTAGATAAGCTGTCCTGGTTCATTCAGTGTATTCTTGCCCAAATTCTTAGTCTTATTCCGGCGCATCTACCCAACACAGATACTTTCCTTACGAAACTCAACGCTACCTTCCCCAAGAGCCTCCCGCCTGGATCCATCATTTTCTCTCTAGATGTGTGTAACCTTTACGGAAGCATTCCTATCCAGGAGGGGATTGATGCAGTGATAACCCTGATTGAAAATAATATCACCAAAGTCAATTTATTCGGAATCACACTTTCGGATCTTCGTACTCTGCTGCGTCATATTCTCACTAACAATTTCGTACGTTTCGGATCTAAAATATTCAAGCAAACGTCAGGCATCGCGATGGGAAACAGGATAGCCCCTCCCGTGGCCATCACCTTCATGCATATATTAGAGACTGGATTTATGTCGAACTTTGAATTTGCCCCTGCCCTATACTTACGTTACATTGACGATATAGTCGGTGTCTGGACACATGGAATTGATCGCCTGAACCATTTTTACGACTGCATTAATGCTTACAACCGATCCATAAGCTTCACAATGGAGTCTACCTTCAGCACAGGTCAACTTCCTTTCCTAGACACCCTGATAACAGTATACCCCACCAGTGAGTACACCACGGAATTATACTTTAAACCGATGGCAGCCCCGATTATTCTCCACTTTACGTCCGCCCACCCCATGAGCACCAAGAAGGCCGTTCTTAATTCCCAGATTAGGCGAGCGGTGAGAGTGTCATCTGACGACCAGACGAGGGATCGTAGCGTCAAACGCATACAATTTTTGTTCGAGCAGAACGGGTACCCTACCGCCATGTTAGACACTAGCATAAAGAATAACCTTCACAAGCGTGGTGAACGTAAAATTATGCGTAAGAAAGAACACGATATTTTCATGCGGCTTCCCTACTTAGACGAAAACGTCGTTAGAAGAGTCAACGGTATTTTGAAAAGATCCAAAACTAACATCAAAGTAGCCTGGATTAGTGGCCCCACAGTAGGACACAAACTTATTACTTCAGCCTTCTCTAAGCCGCCCTGCCCAGCCGGGACCAAACACTGCCACACCTGTGAGAGTGGACTGAAGGGTAAGTGCACTAAGAAGAACACAGTCTATAAAATTACCTGCAGTATCTGTGAAAGAAATGGAAGGACTGAGTTTTACATTGGAGAAAGTACTCGCCCTGTACGTTATCGTTTCAACGAGCACCTTAGTGACGCTCGCCTGAGAAAACCCGACACCCCACTAGGAGAACATATCGCTGATTCGCACTTCAACTCAAGTAGCACTGAAATCAACTCCGGCTTTACTATCGATATAATCGGTTGGGGGCGGGACTCCGCTGAACTAAAAATAACTGAATCAGTAAAAATTAGAGACCTAAAGCCCACGTTAAACATGATGAAAAGCTCATGGCCCCTCGCTCGTAAACCATAGGTCATAACACTCACTCACTTCTTCTCTTACTCACTCACTTACTTACTCACACGCTCACTCACACACTCACTCACTCACTCATTTACTCGCTCGTTTACTCACTCACTCTCTCACTCACTCGCTCACTCACTCACTCAGGCACAAGGCACACCTATACACACACACACACACACACACACACACACACACACACAAGCTCCTCACCGACTTGCCCGACTCACGACTAATTGACTGGAACGAGCTCAGAACAGCGGCAGTGTTTATCAATGTTTCATTTTGGCAGTGTTTACGCCCGATATGCACCAATGTTTGATGCAATATTTATCTTTATTAATGTATGCGGCTGACATTGCAGGTATGATAGATTGTCATCATTGAATGGTATATTGTTTGCATGTCGTGTTGTATGTTTTGTATGTCATGATACTTTGTTCTAAATTGTTATTTGCCATGTACAATGTTCCACAGAATTTACAACGAATTGCAATATGTTAAAAGTGAATATGCTGTTGAGAGGATGCCTGAGAGAATGTGATTGTGCGCTCTAGCTTTTGAAAATCAAAAACATGTTAATTTAGTCAGACTTGACGATGGCGTAATGCCGAAAGCTTGTTTCATTGTTTTGTATATTTATTTTGCCAAAAATAAAAATACTTTGACATGCGTAAGATCATTTCCAACCTCCATATATGAAAGAAATATGTTTCAATGCAAAGCAAACTGGCGACAATACTAAGTCCTTAAGTCCTTTAGTTTCGCTCCATTTTGTATTTGATAATTTTGGTAATTTTTTAATGTGGCACGCAATGCTAAGCGCAGTTCCACAAGAGTGGAAACATACATTACGCCGTGGGAAACCTGGGGTCAAGAGTGCAAGGCCAGAAATTTACGACACGCTAAACAAGACTACCAAAATAGCTAAATGGGCATACCCAATATTAATGAAAACATGTGAGGTTTCCAAGCCTATCAAAGCGCAAACTAAGTGGGAGATCTAATCTGCAGATCTGCAGAGTGCGCAGGTATCATGGCCACGAAAATATTTACCATGTGTGTTGGGGCTGTAGGTACTCAAAAATATTTTGGACACGCTTGCAGGGAAAGTTGTCCTTACCCCAGACTCTTACATCGGAGGAAATTATTCTAGGAAACGCAACTAAAAAAGGGAAATGGGCGGCGGCACCGTTACGCATGTGTATATTATTAGGTAAGCAGTTTATTTGGCAATGTAGATGGTCCGGAGAAATCCAAGACGTCGAAAGTTTCGCTCGTTATGTTTCCATGTACGTGTCTGTTGAGAGATGTATTGTAGAGCGTAAAGGAGGAAGAAAGAAGTTTGACGAGACCTACAGTAACCTATCCGACGTACTGTGTAAGCAGGAGAGTACTGTATAGGACAGGCCCCCGCCCTTCCCCACCCGGGCTAACCCGGGACCGGCCCTCAGCATCAGCTGCGGGGTCGGTCGGCCCGCCGGGCGTGCGGGGCGCCGGCCCGCCCCACTGGCCGACGGCTCGCACGCCCGGCCGGTGGCGAGGGGGCGCCGCTTCGCGAACGGGAGCCGCTGAAAAACGCGAGGCGGCGCGGGCGGGGGTCGCCTATGATGGTCGCCTACGATCTACTGTATGTTATTACTGTTAACTGTTGTATGTTACTGTATGTAACTGCTTACTGTATGTTGTGGTAAAAAAAAATACTTTTCTTACTGAAAAAATAAGAATATATATATATATATATATATATATATATATATATATATATATATATATATATATATATATATATATATATATATATATATATATATATATATATATATATATATATATATATATATATATATATATATATTATATGAAGAGAGTTGGCCCTGCTGCCAATTACCGCCAAGGAGAGCCTCTGCAAGACACTTAATGGAGTTCATTTTCAAAATCTGTATACGCAATTGCGAAACTTGTGTCATGCCGCGAAGCTGCGCGAAATTTTACAGTTTTTGACTGTGGCTAGCTGGATTTTGACTGCTGCAATTTTGGGATGCCCAGTACCGGTCTAAAAACGTAAATATAACATGTATTAGACTGAAGAAAGAGAGAAGCCCACCCTGATATATATATATATATATATATATATATATATATATATATATATATATATATATATATATATATATATATATATATATATATATATATATATATATATATATATATATATATATATATATATATATGTATATATATATATATATATATATATGTATATATATATATATATATATATATATATATATATATATATATATATATATATATATATATATATATATATATATATATATATATATATATATATATATATATATAATATATATATATATATATATATATATATATATATATATATATATATATATATATATATATATATATATATATATATACATATATATATATATATATATATATATATATATATATATATATATATATATATATATATATATATATATATATATATATATATATATATATATATATATATATATATATATATATATATATATATATATATATATATATATATATATATATATATATATATATATATATATATATATATATATATATATATATATATATATATATATGTATATATATATATATATATATATATATATATATATATATATATATATATATATATATATATATATATATATATATATATATATATATATATATATATATATATATATATATATATATATATATATATATATATATATATATATATATATATATATATATATATATATATATATATATATATATATATATATATATATATATATAATATATATATATATATATATATATATATATATATATATATATACATATATATATATATATATATATATATATATATATATATCATACAATATTAACTTTAAAGCGGGCTACATACATGTTTAGCTAGTCTTCCAAGTTCAGAAAAAGGCGACGCGAACGCAAAGACGCGGACCTCGGCAACCGGAAGCTCTTCCAGCGGTGCCCAACTTACTGGCCCGAAGAGCTAATAGTGGGGACCAGGCCAGGACTATCTCCCCAAACCATCTCCTCCAGGCTCCTCCAGATCCACAGGGACCATTTATGCGCGGAAATGTCGGTCTGCCTCTTGCTACTTTGAAACCATTTGCACCGTTACCCGTTGTTTGTCACAGTTCGGTACAAAGGTATGTATACAGACTCCAGTTATTATTATCATATGTACTATTGAGCGCAGACTGCCACCGGTCATCGTGATTTACTATCCGAGGCTAATGTATATGAAAAACTACCTTCATTTCAACATTTTTAATCATACCGAGATGTGCAACCAGGAAAAGGGGTTACCTGAGGCTTGGCTCCACTCACGGTCTGGTTCTAATATTAAAATCGCGTTTCCCACGACCTAAAATTAAAATGTTCACTCCGCTTCGCTGCGTTACATCAGTGGCCATCGTCATAACGAAGCCATCGTCATCGTCTTCGTTTCGTCGTAACGCTGAATTGAATTAATATTTTTTTTAGCTTCTTATCCTCTGCAAGGCTAAGAAGCTAAACAGTCTATGTTTCTGGGTTTTGTCAGGCAAACCCGAGAAAAAAAATCGCGCCGCTTCGCGGCGCTAACTAACAAGTACCTACTATAACATGCAAATCTACATTAAAAATGCTGCAAAGGCTTAAATACACGCATAACAAATTGGGGTACATTTTTCGTCATTTCAGCGGACCCCCCACTCAAAAATTATCGGCGACGCCCCTAGGTACAGCTGATAATTGACATAGTTTTGCTCAGTGTAAGGCAATGTCGGAACAATACAAACTGCAAGCTGACCTTTTTCGATATCCCAAAAGGTCGAAAACCTAAACAAAAATAGAAATCGAGTGGTTGAAAAATAATGTGGCCCAAATCCGGGAAGAAATTATAAATTGAGGAAAGGCAAGGTCCGCTAAGAAACGGTTTGCCCCCCCCCCCTCTAAAAAAAAGGCCTGCTGGATCCGCCCTTGCCGTACGGTTTGTACATGTTGTGTTTAACTGCTTTGTTTACCAAGTTATCTGGATATCCGTTTTGCTGAAAAAGTAGTTTGATACGATTGACACTCCCATCTCTCGTCTGTTTATCTGATGACACTCTAATGGCACGTTTAACTTCAGCGTTTAAAATAGCCCGTTTACTGCTCATGGGGTGGGCTGAAGTATAATGTAGTATGATGGGCGCGGTCATAGGTTTGAAATATATCTCTGTCGTGTATGCTCCCGAGGGATATACAGTAATGAGGGTGTATAGAAATGGGAGTTGGCCTGTTTGGAATGTGCTATCCATCGTGAACCTGATAGAACGGTTGTATGCATGTATGCAGTTGTATAAATGGTTCAGCCGATCAATCCCGTGTGGCCATGCCCCAGGATATCATCGATATATCTTACATATAGCATTGGGCTGAATTTCAAGGTCGTGATGAGGCCTGTTTCTAAGACATGCATGAAAGTGATCGCCACTGGTGGCGCTACTCTATTACCCATAGCTATTCCTGCGGTTTGTTTGAATATTGTATAACTGAAGTGTACACAGTTGTTAGCGAGTACACGGGAAAGAAGAGTACGTAAGTCTGAGGGGGTAATGCCAAACATGTTAACTTTTGTCAGATTTCTTTCAACTAAGTGCATCACTGCTTCAATGCCTTCCTGGATACCATATAGGTTGCATACGTCTAAGGTGAAGATGATTGAGCCCATGGGGAGACTTTTAGGGAAAGCATTTTTCATTTTAGTCAGATAACCGTCTGTGTTAGATGGATGTGCCGGAATGAGACTTAATAGCTGAGTGAGGATGCATTGTAGGAACCAAGATAGCTTATCTAGGGGGTCGCCGCACGCTGATACTATTGGACGTAGTGGGTTTACCTGTTTTGTGCGTCTTCGGCAAACCATAGAACTCTGCTGTGCGCGTGTGCTGGGGAAGAAGGTGTTGGATATAGTCACCCGGAATTTTATCTTTGAGCGTTGCTTTCATGAGTTTTTTGTTTCATCTTCCAGTCTGGTGGTTGGATTTGTGATAACGTTCTCGTAGGTGTGGATGATGCTCTCGTTTTTTTATGTAGTCCTTTTGCCCATAACTACGAGGCTCTTGCATTTGTTTGATCTTTTGACGATGATGTTTTCGTCTTTTCTTAAGTTTCCTAATTATTTTCTTTGTGCGGCTGTTGTGTTAGGAAGTTCTGTTTTCTTAGCTCCTGGGTACAGTCCTAGGATTTTATATTTCACTTTTTCCAGGTTTCGTTCAAATTCTTCTGGCACCACTGGGGGTTGGCTTGAAGCACTATCAGGGACATAGGGACGAGGCATAGCGGCTGGAGCTGGTGTACTTTCATCCTCAGTCTCGTCTTGGGTATTTGACTTTGGCGCATTGAGGTCATTTCCTGTCGCTGTTTTCTTCGCTTCTATTGTAGTTCTCCACTTCAGTCCATAAAATGACCGCTCAATCCCAACTTCTACGGACTAATATAGATGGGGTAACACGATTGGTGAGCTCATATTTCGGTCCTTTGCCTGGGAGGGATAGGGTGCTGTTGCTGAGATGCTGCTTGGATAGATTGATAAGACGAGGCTCTTTGTTTCCTTCAGGTTGTTTTCGCTTATACCCTAGTAAAATATCCTGTAGGATCTTTGGAGATATTCCTTCACGAAACGTGAAGGATCGTTCTTATAAGATCCCTGTATGGAATTGTTACCAGGATCCCACAGGGATCTGTCATGGAATATGTCACGATCCCACACAGTAATATTGAAGGATCCAACAGGAATCAGACGAGATTCCTACGCGATCCCTCATACAATTCCTGTACGATCCCTCATAAAATTCCTGTACGATCCCTCATGGAATTCCTGCACGATCCCTCATGGGATTCCTGCGCGATCCCTCATGTGATTCCTGCACGAACCCTCATGGGATTCCTGCACGATCCCTCATGGAATTCCTGCACGATCCCTCATGGGATTCCTGCACGAACCCTCATGGGATTCCTGCACGATCCCTCATGGGATTCCTGCACGATCCCTCATGGAATTCCTGCACGATCCACCACGGTAATCCTGCACGATCACTCACGGAATGCCTGTACGATCCACCATGGAATTCAGGCACGATTCAGTAGGAAAAGCCGACCGAAAATGTCCGTGAATTCCGCCAAAAAAACATAACAATAATTAAGTAAAACGGTTACAACTGTATTTCATCTACACAAAGGGATTGCACATTTCTTTGCATTTCACAAGACCACAGCGACAGCGTCACCTCAGCGTCAGGACAGTCAACGGCTGGAACAGTCTCTCGCCGAGGTGGTGAGCGCAACGTCCGTCTGCCAGTTCAAGTCGCGCCTCGACAAGTACTGGGACTGGGACTGGCTCTGGGACTGGCTCGACTTCATCTGTTTGAAGTCCGCCATCCTCTTTATTTTCACTTAGTCATTGATCTTGCGGCGCATGATCGTCCGGATTGCATTTTTATGCATCTTCAGTTTGTTGCTCAGGAACGCTGTAAAGTCATGAAGCTGTCATTCAGTTCGTAATCAGTAGCAAACAAACGCCTTTTACCATGGCGTACCAGTAGTGCACCCTGTTGAACTTGTGAATATAAATACAATATAATGTTCAGCAAAAAGGCATGATCGTGACCATCTGTTTCTTGTTTGCCAAAATTAAGCAACAAAGGGCACTGGAACAGCTGCCTAGTGGCACTGGAGCAGAATGTCCCTAGATAGCTGAAACGTGAACAAAATGAGTCTGACTCTGATTCCTGGTTTGATTGTTTATGAGGCGCGACTACTGGTACATTGAGTAGTTTATTTTATGTTTGGGGGAATTTGCATCAGCCCCTGGCAGGACCTCCGTAAGAAACGGGGGCAAATTCCCCCATTATATCCATAGACTTTGTATTAGCACTATGCACATCATTTTAGGGGGATTAATGAGCCCACGACGTAACCCGCGTGGCGGTGGTGTTGTCCGCCGAACGCGACCCGGTACGGGAGTAAACAATTGACCCCCATGATATCCCTCCGGAACTTCAATCAGGTAATCCCCCCCTACCGCCGCGTAGGTTAATAACCACAAAGAAGACAATGTACTTACTAATCAACTCTTGGAGGAGCACCGGGTCCAGAGTCGGGCGAGGGATGACGTTGTCGACTTCTCCGTTGGCGTTGCTCCGCCCACCAGTGAGTGGCAACACCGCCAGTGTTGTTCGGGTGAATACTGTCACCATCTACAGGAATATATTTCCAATAAAATGAGAGCAGATGTATATTTCTACTTTTTTGAAAACATTATGCACAATGTTTACAAATTGCCAGAAAATCAGATATATTTAGGGTACAGCCGTTCATTACTCTTTTCCAACATTTTCTGGGCACTTCTCTTCATCCTAACATTGCATGTAATATCAGCATACAATGCCAGCATTAGGACGTTCAGTAATTCACCTCCCCAGTTAATGGTTTTCATGAGGTCCCTAATAGAATAAGATATTATTATTACGACAGACAGAAAAGTGTACCAGTAATAACAATGTTATGACGTCACCAAACACGATACATAATAAAACATGACCTAACCTTTACAGCAATTACGGTCACAGGGACCCACGTTTAGAACACTGCCCACATTCGCTCGCTGCACTGCAAAACCTACTGGGGTGGGGGGCTGTTGCCCCCCGCCCCCCACCCAGACCATCTTGTACAGTCCATGTATAACCCACTTTTTAGTATGTCGTAATATTACCGTCAGCTGACTACTCTTCTTCTATTATGAGAACTCAAGAACACCATAAGTTGGAGAGGTGAATTACTGAACTATTACCCGACAATGATACTTTAACCCTCGCCCTACGGGAGCTTTTTTCACCTTCGCCCTACGGGGGGGCCTAAAAAGACCCCCTGTTAACCTTAAAAACAAGCAACATAGAGCAACGCGGTAAGAACCAACATGTTGCCTGTCATGTTTGTAATCTAACGGTATGCAATTTTTAGGTTTCAGGTCAGCGAGTGACCTTCCAGATCAAGTGAATGACCTCGATCGACCACGTCCAGAACAGCGATTTTGCTCTGTCAGAAAACCTTAAAATGAGAAATTGATAAATGTAAATAAAAGGGCATGTTCCTAGACCAGTTTTGTCTCAGAAATACAGAAAAGGTAATTATTTATTCGTATCTGGTCAAAAAAAGTCCAAGAGTTATTTTAAAAAATGACGTCATGAATTTCTTACACTTACGGAGCCATCACTCAGTCAAAAATGGAGATATTTCTTTAAAATTTGGTTTGAGGATTGTCCATACTCAGTTCTCTCACATATATTCCGTTTTTTAACATCTTTGAAAATTTTGATTTTGTGGTGATTTTCCCCCCAAAAAACGTTTTTGTTCATTTCGGGGGTCAAAAACCCAAAATTTCGAAATTCCGAGATTGTCATTTTAAAGAAAATGACATCTTGTATTTTACTCTTATTAAAATCAGAACGTTCGTATGTATGCATGTATGTATGTATGTATGTATGTATGTGATGTCAGTTCCCTTTGGCGGGCCGCTGCTCGGCAACGGCCACAACGAGCTCTCGGCTCACTTTGTTGGCTGGCAATTCCGAGCGTTTCAAGTGAGGAGCTGCGATATTTGAGATTCGAAAAACGCACTTGGCATCAGTGAGTCACGTGCCTTGCCCATCCAACGATCAGCAAAAATAAAGTTTTCATCTATGGGAGATTAATTGCCACTTAAGCGCGGTTCTCCCATGCAACTTAAGCGCGGTTCCCGCGTGCATTTTAAGCGCGGTTCCCGGTGCATCTTAAGCGCGGTTCCGCCGTGCAAATTAAGAGCGGTTCTCACTTCCCACGTATAGCTTAAGCACAGTTCACGTAAGGATTAAGACCGGTTCACGTGTGGATTAAGTGCGGCTGAACCGATTGCGTTCTAATTTGGTGTGTGGGACCTCTCAGCCGTTGCCTTTCCACAAGTCAGGGGTGGAGTGCCTCTGCACGTGCGCACGTGCTCACCCCTATTCTATATATCAGGAATGGCTCAGCCGATTGTGTTCAAATTTGGTGTGTGGTTAGGGACCCCTCCGCCGCCGCCTACCCACAAGTCATGGGTGGGGTGCCTCTGCACGTGCGCACGTGCGCACGTGCGCACCTTTTTGTATCTCAGGAACTACTTGCCCGATCGGGTTGAAATTCACCGATACGGGAACGGGATACGGGACGGGATACGGTAACGGAATACGGGAACGGGATACGGGAACGGGATACGGGAACGGGATACGGGAACGGGATACGGGAACGGGATACGGGATACGGGAACGGGATACGAGAACGGGATACGATAACGGGAAAGGGATACGGGAACGGGATACGGGAACGGTATACGGGAACGGGATACGGGAACGGGATACGGGAACGGGATACGGGAACGGGATACGGGAACGGGATACGGGATACGGGATACGGGAACGGGATACGGGAACGGGATACGGAAACGGGATACGGGAACGGGAAACGGGAACGGGATACGGGAACGGGATACGGGATACGGAACCGGGATACGGGCAACGGAAATGGTATACTGGATACGGGATACGGGATACGGGATACGGGATAAGGTATACGGGATAAGGTATACGGGATAAGGTATACGGGATAAGGTATACGGGATAAGGTATACAGGATAAGGTATACGGGATAAGGTATACGGAATAAGGTATACGGGATACTGGATACGGGATACGGGATGCGGGATGCGGGATACGGGATGCAGGATACAGGATACGGGATACAGGGAACAATACGAGATTGCGCATCGCGCAATGCAGGCCATCTAGTTATTACTCTTATTAAAATCAGAACGTTCGTATGTATGTATGTATGTGATGTCAGTTCCCTTTGGCGGGCCGCTGCTCGGCAACGGCGACAGCTGCGACGGCCATTTTTTCACACCAGCTCGGGCCGGTGCATCCATTTTGTGTATTACATTTTCGGCCATGTGCGACGTCTGTGGCGCTCGTGAGCGGTGCGTCTCTGCCGCTTTTGGGCCGCGGCCGCTGCCGTCAGAGCCGGCACGAGCTCTCGGCTCACTTTGTTGGCTGGCAATTCCTAGCGTTTCAAGTGAGGAGCTGCGATATTTGAGATTCGAAAAACGCACTTGGCATCAGTGAGTCACGTGCCTTGCCCATCCAACGATCAGCAAAAATAAAGTTTTTGAATAGATTAATTGCCGCTTAAGCGCGGCTCCCCCATGCAACTTTAGCGCGGTTCCCGCGTGCATTTTAAGCGCGGTTCCCGGTGCATCTTAAGCGCGGTTCCGCCGTGCAAATTAAGAGCGGTTCCCACGTATAGCTTAAGCGCAGTTCACGTAAGGTATTAAGACCGGTTCACGTGTGGATTAAGTGCGGCTGAACCGATTGCGTTCTAATTTGGTGTGTGGGACCTCTCAGCCGTTGCCTTTCCACAAGTCAGGGGTGGAGTGCCTCTGCACGTGCGCACGTGCTCACCCCTATTCTATATATCAGGAATGGCTCAGCCGATTGTGTTCAAATTTGGTGTGTGGTTAGGGACCCCTCCGCCGCCGCCTACCCACAAGTCATGGGTGGGGTGGGGTGCCTCTGCACGTGCGCACGCGCGCACCTTGAACGGGAAAGGGATACGGGAACGGGATACGGGAACGGGATACGGGAACGGGATACGGGAACGGGATACGGGAACGGGATACGGGAACGGGATACGGGAACGGGATACGGGAACGGGATACGGGAACGGGATACGGGAACGGGATACGGGAATGGGATACGGGAACGGGATACGGGAATGGGATACGGGAACGGGATACGGGAACGGGATACGGGAACGGGATACGCGATACGGAACCGCGATACGGAAATGGTATACCTGATACGGGATACGGGATACGGGATACGGGATATGGGATATGGGATGCAGGATACGGGATACTGGATACGGGATATGGGATATGGAATACGGGATGCGGGATACTGGATACGGGATACAGGGAACAATACGGGATTGCGCATCGCGCAATGCAGGCCATCTAGTCTTTGCTTATTTGCGTTTTCAATTTGCTTCAAAACTCTGTTTTCTACGATATTTCCAACATTTATCGTTTGTCCACCAACATGACGTCATCAAAACATCATTATTTCCCAAATGTCTGAACCAATTTCAATGAAATTTGTACAGCATACGTATAATTGTTGTATACTTAGCTACTGAAAATTTCAGCAAGATGCAACTGCAACGGATGTCTAAAAAGGTATGCAAGAAAAATATCAGGGGGTCGTTTTAGGACCCCCCGTAGGGCGAGGGTTAACTTATATATGTGAAACTAACGAAAAGATGAGTGAACTGCATGTTGCAGCAAAACTAATAGCTTTACTCAGTGAAATTTATCAAATATGAAAAATGTGCTGCGCAATATTGTGTAAATTTAATTTACACATTTCATTGTTATCTCCGTAAATGTAATATACCCAAGGCAGGGTGTTTAACTGAGTTAAATACCCTGCCATTTTGACCACAAATAGGCCATAAACCTTTTAATTTACAATTATTATGTATATTTCATTTACACAATGTGCAGCCATGAGTAAAATATTTACGCAGATAACATTGAAATGCGTAAATCAAATTTACACAAGCCTGGGTAACGGTGGGGCTGGCGTCACCGTCGCGGCCGAGCAGTAAAATCAAGGTTCAAGATTACTATCACCGTTGTTGGTCTGGAGTCATAGGGAAGCTTTATGGCGTCACCAGATTCTGGCTACGAGCGAATCTTAGGCCGACCCGATCGGACTTAATGGCTATGAGCGAATCTTAGGCCGACCCGATCAGACTTAATGGCTACGAGCGATAGGTTTCGTCCCGATCGGAATTAATGGCTACAAGCTGTAGGCCGACCCGATCGGACTAATGGCGGGGTTAGGTTAGATTAGGTTAGTTTCAATCAGTTCGGTCTACCCCTCTTAGCTATTAAATGGGGGCGGCCTAAGATTCGCTTGTAGCCAGATCTGGTGACGTCATAAAGCTTCCCTATGACTCCAGACCAACAACGGTGATAGTAACATTGAACCTTGATTGTATTGCCCGGCCACGACGGTGACGCCAGCCCCACCGTTACCCAAGGCTGCACAGCACACTTTTCATATTGGATCCATTGCACTGGTGATTATTTGGGTTTAAGGGCGCTGCAGCTTCTAGGCTCTATGGCGCCCATTTCACTGATAAGTCATTAGTCATCTTTTTGATAGTTTTGATAACGCTAATATCATATTTCATAATCAAAACTAGTAGCCAACGCACTTTAAGCGTGTGCATGTGATTGATTCCAGCAAACGTGTGCACATATTTGATGTACCGTCAATATCTTACCGGCTTGTAGGACTTTGCCGCTATGTTTCATCCCTGGCAGAGCTGAAGACACTCTTGATGCTTTTAAATACTTCCTACACATTTTCTAAGGACTCGGGAACAATCCACGGTAATCCACGGTCAAGGCAAGGCCGTATAAGAGAGGTAGAGTCATCCGGGGATTTTACCGCCCCAATCGGACAACATTACCGTGACGCCACTGGTGCTCTGGTCCGACTCGGCTGTCGTCGCATGCGTCTCGGAGCGGTGCGAATATTTCGAACGGGAATCGGGATACGGATAGTTGCGCCTAAAGTATGGACCTATTTAAGATTACGTTTACCGAGGATAATTATCCCTCCCTTAATTCATGATGAGGGGCGAGACGGCCATACGCTGCCCCGGTCCGGCTGAGGGAAGAGGCGGCCATACGCTGCCCTGGTCTGGCTGAGGGACGAGACAGCCATACGCTTCCCCGATCTGGCTGAGGTGTAATATCCGCTGCCCCAGCCCCGGTGTAATGTTGCAAATATCATTTTTTGTTTTGTTAATGTTCAAGATATGTTTTTAAAAAACTTTAAAAAAATCAAAATATTTCAAAAGCATAGACTTGCATCCTAACTACCTAACTTATTTATCTAACGGCGACGACTTAAAATTGCCGCTCGTCAACACCTGTCAAAAAAAAACAGCAAAACGCTCGAAGGCGCAGCTGCGGTGACGGGGCCGGCCACGACTGGACCAGAGCACCAGTGACGTCATCGCTAATGCTGTGCCGCTCGGCATCCGATACATGGGAAATCCCGGGATGACACCCCCCCCCCCTGGGTCAAGGTGCGTCGATTTGACTGTCAAGATCAAGGCCAAGATGTCCGACTCGACGTGTTAGCCTTTCCAAATACCAGACATTTATGTCATTATTAAATAAACAGTATAATATTATTGCAACATAAGAATAATTTTGTAATCACAAAATTGTACTGTATTGAACAAATCACAACACATATGTATTTGTTAAATAGCAGTAAACTAAACATCACACAGTAAAAGCGTCGAGTACCGCGACCAAAGTGAAGCATTCGCTAATAACCACTCGCACGAGCGTTTCGTTTTTTTTTGCGACATGCCGAGGATCGAGAGTCGCGCGTGCGCAGTCTGATTTGACCAAAATGTGTACGCTACCCTGTGTTCGGAAAACATGTCTGTCCAAGGCCCAGGGACGTAGCCAAGGGGGGGGGGGGGGGGGGAGGGGAAGGGGGCAAAAGGACCATGCCCTCCCCCTGCATAGGCGTAGGAACAGGGGGGGGGGGGGCATATCCCCCTCACTTTTCGGCCATTTTTGGGGGCTAAAATCTGTATTTTTGCTTGGTGAGAAAAGTTTTTGATGGCAAAAGGTTCGCCAAGACGAGAACAGCCCAAATCTGCAAATAAATATTATATATGGGGGTTGGGGTACTCTCAAAACGAGATCACAGTTTCACTGCCACCCCCACACACACACACACTTTTCGTGACGTTCTTACGTTTCTGCCCCCTGAGCAAAACACATTTACACTAGATAAAATGAGATTTTCTGACAACCCGATTTTACCCCCCCCCCCCCCCCGGGCAACAGCATATGTCTGAGGAGCGAAATTTGTTTTCTACCACCGACGTGCCCCCCCCCCCACACACGCACACTTCATACACACACACACACACACACTTCATGAAAACTGATTTTTTTTTTCCTCTCGAGTAATTGAATTTGAAGTTTGTATGTAGGTATCCCTTTCTTTCAATGATAGACAAAACAGCAATGTTTGAACAATCGTAGAAAATAGAGTTTGAAAGCAAATTGCAAATAACAAACGTCAAAAGAAAGGAAATGACATTCACTTCAAAACTGTCATCTCGGATTTTCGAGAGAGAAAAATTGTGTTTGACCCCCAAAATACAACTTTAAAAAAATCCACAAAATCAATTTTTGTTAATTTGAAAAGTGAATTTCTTAAGCTCGAATACTAAAATAAGTTGACCGGCCCAAATCCGTGGAGAAAAAAAATGAATACTTTTTGCCCCAAAAAGATCCCCCCACGGAGAGAGGCTGGATCCGCCAGTGCCCACCCCCCTGATTAAAATTCTGGCTACGTGCCTGCCAAGGCCCTAGATAGATGTATGTCGGGTCGTCTAGGATTTTCTGTAGGGACAGCTGACGAACAGCCGATTCCGCGCTCGGCGCCCATTGCAAACCAATCAAACCAAGGCCGGCAATCTTGAGGGTCGATGAGGCAGCACTAAATATTATTCAATCGGCTCAAATTTCGTATTTAGTGGTTTATCGACCAGTGTAACAATCCCATTGGTGTACTTATCAAAAATGCGACACCCTAGAGACCCTTTTTCTACCTTTTTTCTTTTATTTTAGTCCGAATGTTTTGTACGGATGGATTTCCGAGGTCAGGACCCACGCTAAGCAGAGCTTGTTGCGCAGGTCCTGACCTCACCACCCGATCGCCCAATTCCTGTTGGCCGGCAGAATTTAGAGACGAAAGTTTTACGTGCCTGACATACCTGGACACGGTCCGCCCCGCTCACTGACGTCACCTGACCTTGAGTGCGACCGCTGCCACCGGCCGCAGCAGGCCATCCCAGTCAGGAGCAAATAGCGAGCGCCGAAGCGGCTTGAACCCGGGCTGCCACACCGGGATAGGTCAGAAGTCCAGCGCTCTCCCACTGAGATACAGGGACGGACAACGCACGCACGCTACTTCTAGATCATATCGTAACATAATTCAGACGTTCGAGGCCATCCAGGAATCCTCTTAGTACACCGTCGGCCTGCATCGAGTGCCTCAAATTAGTTTCTCACAGTATTCATGCAGGCACTCAGAAATGGTGTCAGACAAATCCTAGAGGATCGCCGAACGTTAAAAATCAGTCGGCAGGATTTATAAATCCCACACACGATTCATACCAGATTATGTCGGAAGCATTCTGAAGTATGACAGAATCTCACACTTAACAATCTGACAGGATTTTAGAATCCCACATAAAATTCCTGTGGGCTCTCCAATTCCTTCAGGGTGATCCGCGAAATCCTGTATGATCAGGCAGGATTTCGCAGATTCTGCGTCGGTCCCACAGGATATTTTTACTAGGGTAGTGTGAGTCTTTTGTGACGTGCTTCGGCAAGATGAAGGCTCGATTGAAAGTTGATCCAAAGGGACCCATTAGTCGGATTGATCTGGGTGTTTCCTTCAGTCATAGCAGACTCGCGTTCGCGCACCACTTTGTCTTCATCGCCTTCAGAGGCATGACCTAGCATATACACCTAGCATGTTCGAGTCAGGTCAAAGTTCAGGTGGCCCATTTTCTTACATAGCTCGGTTAGTTTTTTTTGGAGAGGCGCTGCTTCACTGTCATAAACTCATTGATAAAGATCTGCTTACCTTGGTTACGGAGCCAAATCCATTAATTAGTTATCTCACCAATTATCTGTGCTGATCTTGTCATGTTTCTTTGTAAGAATACCTTTCTTCTAAAAGCATCTCGTATCTCTTTATTGAGAATGGTCTTCTGTAGCTTATCCACTTGGGCTGTAACTCGCTGATTAGGATGATTGTTGTTTACTTGCGCTGTTTTGTTCAAAATGAACGTAGGCATGATCCTCAAAGATCTACAATCGCAAAGGAAGTTTATTTGACCTAGAGTACGTGCTAGTTTTAGATTGGAGCCGGTAAACTTAACCATCTCTCTTGAACGATCACTGTTAGGCAATGTTTTAATGTGGGCGAGGATGGATGACATTGTTATAATTCAGATTATGTGAGGGAAAATGATCTTAGCCATATTTTAATTTTTATAAAAAAGCCAGGAAGATAGACAAACAAGCTTTCGGCATTACGCCATTATTGTTAAGTTTAGGTGCCGGCTGAGCAGGCTGAGCTTACCGCCGCCGCAGCGGGCGGCGCGAGGCACGGCGGCACAGCCTATCTCGTAGGGGTTCGCCCACGCCGCGCTGCGTGCCCGCTGATTGGTGGCCAGCCACCTGTCACGTGACCGCCAGGCGATGTCCGGTCAGGGCCGCGGCGGCAGGGCAGACCAGCCCCCACCAGTAATAGTTGGCAGCACTCGGGCGTTTGGGCGTTAAAAACCTACTACACCATAGGGTTCCCATGTTAAATCGATGATTTTCAGACGAAACTGGCTCGTAACCTATGGTACATATTTTAAATCCGACTTCTGGAAAAGATAGCTACTAGTCTTAGCTACAACGCTTTAATTTATCATTTTTCGATATTCCGGGCGTAAAGGGGTTAAATGGGCTTGGGGGTTAAAAAATGTCGGAACGACCGCTGATCGCTTCCAAATGCTACTACAGTACTGAAATATACACTACTTCGACTACTACTTCGTAGTAGAATTTAATATGATTGCTTCCAAATGCTACTACATGTACTGCAAATACACTACTTTGACTACTACTTCGTATATTTGCTGGCGTTTAATTTAATAAATAAAGATGTAATCTATGGAAATAGAAGTTATTGATAGCAAATAATACCTTTAATTTATAATAGACAAAACAATTACGATACAAGTTATATCTTGTCTAATTCATTTGGGCGTTACATTCCTTACTGTTCTACCCGTTGTTCTATTACCCTGGGGCAGACTGGGTCGAGCACTCGTTGGGGACGGGTCTGTCGGGCGTGTTGCGGTGTCGAGTTCGGTTTGTCCATAGCCGTCCTTTGCACTGTAACTCACCGCGGCCGTTTGATAGACGCATTGGTCCAGCCTCTGTGGGGTCGGTTTGTCCTTAGCCGACTCCAAGGTGGACAGCTTCTATCATACGCTAAATTCTGAGGTCGGTCTGTTCTTGGCCGTCCTCAAACCCAACATTTACCCGGCACCCCAAACCATGTGCATTAGTGATACCGTGTCTTCGGGAAGTCTGTGTGTCCATAGCGGACACATGAGCGTGTATCTTTAAAGGGATTATACGGGTTTCCGCCCTGAAAGGAAATGCACTCTTCTGCAGTTGTATGAACTTTACACACGTTTAAGACATATACCAGGGACTTCAATCCTCATTTAGTCCATTATTTCAGCAATTATCAGCGGTAAAACGTCGACGTTCTTCGAGACTTGTATCAGATAACGAGTACTTGATCGGCATTACTGTCCATCACTTTTTCATCTTAGAATCTGCATGAAATTCGATGGTGCAGTAATGTGCGCGGCTGAGACAAAAAAAAATAGCGGTTACGAACTCGGAAGCAAGCTGCCGTACTTTGAGTTGTCAGACACCTTATACGGTATATATCGCCTTGCCTTATACCAAGATTACTAGACCAAACCTTATACGGCCTTGATCGGACACACGACTGGCGACGTGCGGCGACCTCGGTTCAGCAGCAAATTTGACGTAAAGTAAGGATTTTGCTACTTGAGCCCAAAGGCTGTGTGGAGTAACCCCTCAGTAAACAACAAACGTGCATTATCAGACCCAGGGTAGGTACCTATAACCTAGCTCTGTCGGTACTTGCACTATGATTACTGACTGCCCAAGTTTGCAACGGCTGTATTCGCATAAGCCACAGGTCACAATTCGTGTCTTTCAATTTTATTATCTTAGGCATAAATAGTTTATATAGTTCTATTGTCAGTATGGCACCAAAGTTCTCAAGATATAGGGACGCTTCCATGGTCGCTTCAATGTTATTGATAATTGAAGCATGATATGTCATTTGTCATCATTGGAACCTACCTTACCCTGAAACATTACAATTCTACTCAGACTCATAACACTAGCAGAAAAAGCTATACTGTTTCCTTTCTTACATTACTGTTTTCTTCAAATTAGGTACATGATTGGTTTTGGCCGATATGCATTGCATTAGACACCCAGTTAATTCATATGGGTGTCTTCTGCATTTTTTTTTGGCTTACCATCTCACATCTTCATCATGTGAAACTACTTTGTCTTGTTGGCTTATTTCCATTATATTACATGCAACCTTGTAAACTATTCTGTCCACATTTCCCAACCATCACAATGCACAACCAGTCAAACCTACTAGAAACACTTGAACAGTGGACTGATATAATTTATGAAGGTCAGGGGTTGGATATTGTGTTCCTTGACTACCAGAAAGCATTTGATAGTGTACCACATAGAAGACTACAAAAAAACTGAGCGGCTACAGGAGTAAGGGCAAAATACTCAGCTGGGTGAAAGCCTTCTTGTCGGAGCGCTGTCAACAAGTGACTGTGGGTGGTGGAAGTTTCGAGTGGGGTATGGTGACCAGTGGAGTCCCACAAGATCAGTCTTGGGACCTGTCCTTTTCTTGATCTATGTCAATGAATTGCCGACAATGGTGAAAAGTCACAAAGATGTTTGCAGATGATACCAAAATGTTTTCGATGATTCGCTAACCCACACAATGCCAAACTGTTACAAAAGGATTTAACTACTTTGGAGAAGTGGTCTGAAGAGTTGCTCCTCAAGTTCGATCATCTGAAGTATCAGATAATGCATTGTGGAGCAACAAACAGTAAAGCAAAATATGTCATGAAAGAAAAAAAACAGTTTACAAAGAACACAAAGTAACTACAATAGAAAAAGACATTGGAGTGTATGTAACAGACAACCTCAAGCCAATAACACACTGCAAGAGGGCAGGTAGCAAAGCAATATCAGCACTTCAAAGACTGAGGATGACATTTGATAGACTGGATATGAAAAACTTCAAGATTTTATATACCACATATGTTAGGCCACATCTGGAGTATGGTATACAGGCAGCTGGTCCATACATGGTACAGGATGTCAGGGCACTTGAAAAGGTACAGAGGACTGGAGAGCGACTAAGATGGTTGGACAGATAAAACATCTAACGTATGAGGAACGCTTGAGAGAACTCAAACTACTTAGTATTGAAGAGAGGATCCTGAGGGGCGACCTGATAGAAATGTACAAGATCCTGACAAGACAAACCAACATGGACCCCAACCAGTTTGTTGAACTAAACAAGGATGAAAGAACAAGAGGACACCAAGAAGCTGGTAAAGGGGTCAACTCACTTATCAAGATTCAAGTTTTTGTTTGCAAATAGAGTCGTTACACCGTGGAATGAACTCCCACAAGAAGTTGTAACTGCTGAGTCCACCAATTCTTTCAAAAACAGACTTGACCAACACTGGGCCACAAAGTACCCTGGCGACATGTCCAAACCTATGAAGAAGGGAGCACCAAATAGACCCTGTCTACACCCAGCTCACCCAACTTAAACCTAAACATTTTGACATGCAAGTGTTGCATCGTAGGCCATGACAAGATCTTGTCAGCATGCGCACCAACTCAGGCATACATTTTGCTATTTCCAGGTGTGTGCTGAGTGTGTGTGCACCAGGTGTTCCAGGTGTGTGTGCACCAAGATGTTCAGGAGTGGATTGTGTATGCCATCACTAAAAACTGGTTAAACTGACCATAACCTTGCCTGCAGTCTAGATAATCACTGTTCATCTTGGGCATGTACATGCTATGCTTTGCAGTCTGGCATGTTGCAGGAACATTCAATAATGTTTTTATGCCTTTGTTTTATTTGTCTACACATAACTGCAAGTGCACCTAAACATTATTACAGACAGGTACCATTTTGGGAGGCAGTCTGTGAATTTGCTCCTTCAGCTAATGTCCAGTACAGGTAGAGCATGTTGTTCATCAAGTTATGTTTGCACTCGCATATAAAGCACAACAATATTTAGTATCAGCTTCCTCATATTTTCGCAGTGCACTATGCCCCCTGAACCATTGCACCTTGAATGAGTTTACATGCTATTTGTGAATAAGTGTGAAACACTAACATAACTGGAAAGAACAGTTGTTACTCCACTTCCCTTATTCACTACATAATTGCAGATGGAAGTTGAATTGAGTAAAATCACTTCACACCAACCTAACTTGCCCCCTCTATATGCAGCATGTCTGAAAGGAGGCCCCAGAGGCGTGGTAGGAGCAGGGGGCCAAGACGTCAGCTTTTCCAGCCGGACTTAATGTATGTATTCTAATCCTGTGTTTGGTTATATTTTTATATTAATGAACCTAAGCACCTAATCTGAATTCATATACCTAATCTGAACCTAATGGTATTTGTTTTTTCCAGTTTACATGCGTGTTTCTTAGAAATATGTTTAAAAAAATATATGACATATATATGAAAATATATGTCATTCTGGCCATGATCACAATCCCTTGTCAGTTGTTACTGTTACATACATATATAATGAAGTAGTTCATTCATTTCCATATTGTCTTTGTAAGATGCCCAGCAGGCAAATTAGTACTGATTATTGTTTTTACAGACACAGAAGACAGTCAGTGCTGCTTCATGCAGCAGACCTCAGAGTAATCATTTCAAGCAGTTCGCACCATTTTAATTGCACATTGCTTTAGTAGCAGTAGCATTTTAGAGCTTTATAGATCAAGCATATGTGTTGTAGTTATTATGTTTTTCGTCATGTATGATGTTGGTATTACAGGGAGAGTGTACTACTATTAATCATATATTAGCAGCAAATGACATGCATATATGTATCATTGATAATGACTAGCTTTCTGTTTTGTCGACTATTACGTCATATGGCGCACATTTTGTTCACATTAGCCAGGTTTGCATGCTTGTAGCTTAGTTTGTGGTTTCTTCCATAGTATAATCCCGAATCCATGTACTTAGTCTTTATTTGTAATTTCTTGCCTGTATTTTGCACAACCGCCAGGAATTATTAAAGCGACATCTGTGTCGCTGGCTCCCGTTCGCTGTTTCAAGAAGACATAAATATTCACATCGATCAGCCAGCGTGATTATTTTCGTCCCTTGTGTCTTTTAGTCCAGATTGTTTGACTTAGTCCAGCACTTACAAGCCATATGTTATATGTAAGAACAAGTGTTTTACTTATTTTGTTTTGGTAAAAAAGTAGGAAATACAAGTAATTGATGTTGTTTTGCCGATTGTGTACCTGAAAAAGTCCCTAATTGAATTTCGCGTTTCAACGCTTCATAATTCCATGAATATGTGATAGGCATGACATTGCATGTATGTTTCATCTGCATCAAACGTTGTTAGAGGCGTCTTTGCAGGCAGCGCCGACAGCCATAGTGCTGGACCTGCTCGGCACGATCCTAATCGAGCGCCCAGACGTGCGTTGGGCGTATGCTGACCGCCTGCCACCACTATCGCCCAGGCCTGAAGCGGCAGCTGCCGCGGCGCCCAGGCGTCCTGGAGCGCCTCGAGCAGCGGCTCCTGTTCGTCCAGGAGCCGCTGCAGAAGCAGCGCCTGCACGCCCCACCCAGCCGCGGCCGGCAGCAACAGCTGTTCGGCCAGCCTCCCCCGTGCCGGCTACACCAGGACCTGAGTGGTGCCGCTGTACTAGATACAGATAGTGTATTAAACAATGGGTCCACAACATGCATGGCTTTTCACCTTTGCGAGTCAGTACACTAAAACATATAATGGATACACTATAATCACCCGAGTGCCAGCCGGCCAGAAACACGCTTCAAGCCATAAGCAAAGAGATAATGTTAAAATAGCGCATATCGCGTTGGGCAGCTCAGTCTACGTCCGACGCAGAATATACTCGCGCAGGCGCTGCCGGAATCCAGCGTTGTGCTGGATTCTAGGTTGGTGCTGGTCTGCATTCATACAACCTTGCAATTTGAATTCACAACTGCTACATGCATGCTTGACTGTAAGGTTGCGTTGTTGCGCATATTCCAATTATGACCACTGTGTATGCATATCGTGAGCAATAATCCGGATATTAATTGAGGTTTCATGTAAAGATTGTTGTGCACAAAATATGTTTATTTACGTTAAATGCTGTTGAGCTCTGACATAGTGCCATAGTTTGGCGCACCAGGTTCACTTTACTTGCTTCACTCATAAAAGGTCGTGTAGATATAATTTTGATAGCTACGTAGCATGCAACATGAATCTGTCTCCATCAGATGCCGACCGATGCCGTCTGTGGCGGAGCAGACTTGCTGTGGAAATCAGCAGTGCATCACACGCAGCGAGGTGCGTTATCTGTCCTTTTAACTCTCGCCCGTGCAGCGTCCGATCAGTGCGTGATCGTGCAGGGGGGGGGGGGGGGGGGGGGGGGCGGTGGTACGACCCCCCCTCCTAGGATTTCGCCCCTAATTGGGCTAGAGCTTCGATTAAAAAACGAGCGTGTGTTGCTTGTCACGAGAGGAAGCCATTGATACACGATTTTAAGGTCCTAGGTCATTAGGGGACCTCTGAGGTCATGTCAATGACCCAAGTGTCATCAAGATTGAAAATGCGTATGCATTGAATTGTATCGAGCTAGAATCGTGAATGAGCATATCATAATGCTTAATGGGTGCCAAATTCGTAATCAGCGTCACAAAATGTCCTAGAAACTGCCAAATTCCAAAAAGGTCATGTCAGGTCATTTGAGGTCAGTGACCTCGGTTGACCTGTTGGGGCGCATGACCCCACTGGAATATATAATTATGTAAAATGGATGCCATATTTGAAATCAGCGTCACAAAATGTCCTAGAAACTGCTAGAAGCCAAAAAAGTAATATGTCATTGGAGGTCAGTGACCTCGGAAAAAGTCAATCGAGGTCACAATCTCAATGCAAACCACAACTGTCACCTGAAAACACATGTGCATATGCTTCCTGAACAACAAACACTATGCAAATGCACAAGTTACAAGGATCAATACTACGGGACGCCAGTTGCGCCTGACTTGACCTTGAAAAACAGGTCAAAGGTCACGGGTCATGTGACTTACAACTTAACAAATTTCAGAATATGTGTTAAATTGTTCACAAGTAGGGGACTGAAAGTTTCATCGCAATCGGTTGATATTTACGAGAGTTATTCCCGAAAAACCGAGGGGGTGGTGTCAACTCCCCACCCCCCACCCTGCACTGGCGAGGGTTAACCCATGTGCATTGTGCATCACTGCCATTTTCTATAGTCTGGCCGCCCTGGTGATGTGCCAGTTACAGAATAATTATGTTTTACCCTGGCCAAACATGGGCGTCAAGTTCAGCTTCCTTCAGTTATCACATTGATATGACTATGAGCAAAAAACTTTGAAAGCATGCTCAGTTTGTAGTAAGTCCCATCTATTTGCTTCGACACGTTTTCTTACGTGAGCGGCTACAATAAAGATTGTGCCGATTGTGTTCAAATTTTGTGCGTGGTTAGGGACCTCTCAGCCGCCACTTTCCCACAAGTGAGGGGTCGTGTACTTCTGCACGTGCGCACCCTTTTTTGTATCTCAGAAACTACTTGCCCGATGGAGTTGAAATTAACCATACATTTTCTTCGCGCTCGCTCGTTCATCGCCAACTTCGGCGTCTTACTGGTAGTATACGCGCTGCCAAACTGAAGCATTGCTGCTCATATCCACTGGGTATCATTGGACCCACTGGTACCACTGGTATCTAAATCATTGGCGTGCATGGAGCAGTGTCCTAGGATTTCAAAAATTTGGGAAAATGACACCCTATGAATAATATTCTTCCACTCTTTCTCTCAGTTTTACTGTGAATTTTCCACTCCCTAAACTAAGATGTATTTGATAACTAGAATTATTAGTATATACTAACCGTTTTCCTCCACAGGCTGAAAAGTATTGCCATTTGTAACAGCCAATTCTGATTGGTCAGTTTTGTCAAAGCCTAGTTAATCATATGGTCTTTTTAGGCTGAATATTCCACTCTTAATGCTTATTTTTGGCTGAATTTCCCACTCCACAACCTGTCTTCAAACACCATGTCTGTGTGCTGTTTGCTATGGTGGAACATGCCCGCAGTTGTGCTAATGATAGGTAGCTGCTTATTAGACAAACATGTTAGTCAATATTCAGTCAGGAGTCACATTGATAGGTAGTCAATGTCCAAATGATGTACTGCTTGATGATGTTAGTTTATCAAATGTGGGAATGTATGACGTATGTGGACGAGTGGTTTGGTGTGTCAGACTCTGAATCTAAAGACCCGATTTCGATTCCAGCAGCAAACATTTTCGCAGGCTCCGATTTTCTCCACGGTGTAACGACGCTAATGATAATAGCAGTTGCATGTGTGGATAAATAACCGAGCCTCACATACGTGTACATCGAATGTTGTATAAATTTGTTACCACACCATCAGCAGACTGTCGAAGAGCATCCTAAGGGCTCGTCCGGCGTGGCACCACCAGACACACGGTAGCGTTGCCAAGAAGAGTGTGTGTATTACTGCTTTCGGTGAGCGCGTATATATATGCTTGGAAATGAGGACGCAGGACCGGTTATCTCGGGCGGGTCCCATGAGCCCGCCGCACGCACAATGGCTCGTTGCGTAGCGGCGAGACGGGATTATCCATCTGGGTCGCGTTTGCGTCTGCAGGCGCTTGCAGACCGACCCGCTGCTGGACCGGTCCGGAGAGATGGTCTCGCGTCTATTGTCCACGCCACATTACCTCAGCTTCCCCCGTGAGCCGACGATAGGAGGCGACATAATACCGTATAGCGGCGTCACGGGTTTGGGCAATCACCTTGCACAGCGCTCCTGCAGGTGCGGCGTTGGTACAGTTGGTGCGGCTACTCCCGAAATACCAGGCCGTCAGCTGGTGAGGCTTCTGGCCGGTTAGCGCCGCCGGCGGGGTACCGCGGCGCGTCCAAATATCCTTGGTGTGTGCTCTCTTCTATGTGATATGACGAGAAGGGCTTCTGTCCCACATAGCTTCCATCCCCCATGGAAGCGTAGGGAACCGAAGCGAACACAATAAAGAGAGCAAACTCCTGGACATGCGCGGAGAGTAAATTTAGACGTGTGGGCATTGCGAATGTGGTATGAACATATAAGTAAGTGAATGCGTGGCAATTACACCTACTACCTGCCACGGTGGCTTGAATGACCTTTAACGTTATAGAAAAAGGACCATTACCAGGCACGCCTCGCGTGTCCGTCAAGGTCGTGGGGCTTACGGCTGGACGATTCCACTGCTCTTTGGCAGGACCATCCTCGGGAACTCTGCCCGCTTCGGCTACTCTGGCCGTAATATAACTATAATTTCAGTGAATTGACCATGATATAACACGCAATTGAATGTTCATACCTTAGGCGAATGCCGTTACTCTAAAATGTCAATATGACATTGCGAAGTGCAAAATATCAATAATGATCAAAAGAATCCACTTTCAAAACAATCCGCAAATTTAGAGGGAGCAACCAACACATAACCATTGCACTACACACAACACACGAGGCACTGCACGAGGTCTGGCGAGGACAAAAGTTAACAGCAAAGCATTGATACGAAATTTCACAGCACTTCACTATTTTTCTGGCGAAAAGTTACAGAAGTTAATTGTTCAATATTGTTTTTTGCTGAACTTGCAATGTTTGGACTAGAAATTTCGATGTTTTATTCTTTCTGGTCAGAGTCTAAAATACAAAAGTTCATGTAAATTCTACACTTTTCACTTTTCTTTGACACTTTTCTTCTGTAATTTGTCTTGCAGGGCAGAGGGCTAAAAATAACAAGGTTTATGAAGAAGTCACCTTTTGCTTGATTTTGGTCTTGATTTAAAAAAAACAAGTCTATGAAATGCACAGCAATTTTGCTGATTCTGATGACACTGTATCACTCGATGGATTGGAGTGATTGTCGCACGGCACAGGCTGGTCGGCCGTGCGATGGCGGCAGGCTTCGTTGCAGTCCAGTGCAGCTGATGAGGTTGACCTCCAGGCAGATGATGTCGCCGGGGCAGAGCTGAACACTGGGACGATGCTGCTGGACGATGACTTGTCCAGAGGGGCCAGCACCCTAGCCGATGACTTGGCGAAGGGGCGGCGCACCGTCACGGAGAACGAACGATCCAGACTGCGATGTTACTGCAGCTGGAGAGGCGTTAGTCCGTCTTGAGGGGCACAGGTCCCCTCAACCGCCGATGTCACCAAATGTCGAAGAGCATCCTAAGGGCTCGTCCGGCGTGGCACCACCAGACACACGGTAGCGTTGCCAAGAAGAGAGTGTGTGTATTACTGCTTTCGGTGAGCGCGTATATATATGCTTGGAAATGAGGACGCAGGACCGGTTACCTCGGGCGGGTCCCGTGAGCCCGCCGCACGCACAATGGCTCGTTGCGTAGCGGCGAGACGGGATTATCCATCTGGGTCGCGTTTGCGTCTGCAGGCGCTTGCAGACCGACCCGCTGCTGGACCGGTCCGGTGAGATGGTCTCGCGTCCATTGTCCACGCCACAAGACCCCCCCCCCCCCCCCAAAAAAAAAACTGGTTACATTTTTTGTCCTAAATCTGTCCTGCAATGTTTTCCAGGAGTTACAACTTGTGCTGGATCCAATCATGCTGCAACTGGGTCGTATCCAGCACAACGAGCGGTGGGGGAGGCGGAGCCGGTGCAAGGCGACGTGGAAGGCCTTCACCGGCAGTTCCGGTTTCAGGCATACCGCCACTATGCCATGTGGTGGTAAGCAATTTTATATAATAATTTCGCTCATCGCCAACGACTTAATTTTCGCTACATTGACTGTATGTCATTTTGGCAATGATCACAACCGCTTCTGACAGACAGTTATAATAAAGTAGTTCATTCCCTATTGTCTGAAAGATATTCACCAGGCAAATTAGTAGCAATGTCCAGAGCATTCTTTGCTGCCTAGCCTTCAAGTTAGCTTTTAAGTTAAGGTCAGAAAAACATCAAGCCCTGGTAAAGAATACTTAAAGCTGATGGGTGGGGGTCCGCTGTGGGATCCGACCTACACAAAGTATACAATTCTTCGGATTGCAGTTTACCCAGATGACATCCCATAACCATGCCTCGGTCAACAATTTATCACTCCAACTTCTTTGGTAGCTTTATGATTAATAACAAAGTTAACAAACTGTGAGCCTATTGTTTGCATTTATTTTGTAATAAAATGTTTCAGAAGTCAACTATAACAATTAATTTGTTGTTTTATGAACAGCTTTGTTTTTGCTGTGTCCTTGCCAGGTGGGGATCGCTTGGACGAGGGCATCGGCGCGTCATCCCTTCGTGCGTCGTCTGTGGGATCCGACGCGCGTACCCAAGCCCGCAAGGTTTTTACAGTGGCTATAAAGACATTCCGTTGTAGATGATGCGCCACTGGTTGGTTGATGTTGATGTCCGGCTGGTTGGGTGAATCAATCAGTGTATTAAAAACCATCCACGAGGTGGCTATTCTGGTTTCATGTCAGTGTTACAAATAATATACAAAATACGATAAAAACGAGTACACTTCACTACACTACATCGGTAAAATCACACTTCGCATAGCGGTCTTAAAACCATCCAATGAATGGGCGGCACAAGCTTGTGGTGGCAGGCGGTTCCAGACAACTGCAGCCCGATACGAAAAAGCCTTCTGAGAGGCGGTCAATCTGCACTTGTGCAGGTGGAGGCTACCTCGATCAGAGGCGCGCGTCTCGCGTGTGGAACAGCGGCACGTGGGGTGAACATAGCGCGTATCTCGGGTGGCGCTCCCTCCTCTCTGAGCGCCTTAAACACCTTTACGGCGTCGCGGCGCGCCACCAGGGTCTCGATCTTCGGCCATCCTAAAGAATTTACAGCCTGGGTTATATGATCATGCTTTTTGAGTCCTGTGACGATACGAGCGGCAAAGTTTATCAGTTTTTGGATTTTGACCAGTTGACCCTTGGTCGCCCCTCCCACACGCACAGGCAGTACGTGATATGTGGGAACACGTACGCCTGAAATGTGAATGTGACAAGCGCGGGCGGTGGGTTGTTCAATCTGTGATCTCGAAAATAGCAAGCATTGCTCCGGGTATGAAACACATTTCACTGCTTGTACTTGTTCGTACTGTCACATTAGTGTGACATGCCCTGCGAATTAACTTTCCTGGAAATCATTACCTGAATCTGACCCGCTCTAAGTCTGAATCTGACCATGGCACCTATATCATATTTGTGTTTGTATCAAAAGATCGGCTATTCATTTGTCTACAGTAATGCATAGTTGGTGGTGCTATGTCGAAACCGTCGGGAAACTGCGTTGGAAAGCCTTTGGGATGGGTCAAATTGCCTTGCCCCCACCTGTGCGCATGTTGAATGACTACCTGCTCAGCGCCGACTCCCGCGTTCAGTCTGCGTGTCGTTATGTATCATGTTGTGTATGTCATATCGTGTCACTTTGTGTGTTATTGTAATGAGTAATGTTTTCGTTTTCAAGTTGTATTACGTAATGGTCCACTGTTCTTGTTGTTATCGCAAATAATGACTTACTTTGGTACAATGAAATGTTTTATTGCAAGGGAGAAATGATGAATTTACATCACAGGACAACTCATCGCAAAGACTTAACACATACATTGGACGACACAGCTTCAAACGTCAAATGTAACAATACATCACGCATACCACAATAATAAACAGCAAACAGCATGAGTACGGGGTAAAACAATGCCGCATATTACATTCATTACAATGAGGTATGTTGCATGGCTTCCATAACATCAGTGCGAAACCAAGGCACAGCAAGCATAACCTGAGACGCGCAACATGACATGACGAAACATCTTAATTATCGAACCGGTCCAGGGCAATTGCATTAATCAACACAACACTAGAGCCACAGCATCCGGCCGAGCAGCTGCTCCTTGCCGACGGCGTCGCCGAGACGACACACACACCGTACACCTTGTCCGGCTGGCTGAGGTTGAGCAGCACCAGTCCGAGCAGGAGGCAGCGCGAGGCCGAGTTCCAATCGCACCAGTCTGGGCGCGGCCTGCAAGCAGGCGGCACGCACCGCCGCCCATGACCGCCGTGAACAGCTGCAGCAGGGTCAGCCGGTCCGACGGGGCGGTGGCGGCCGGCGGTGCCACGTCCTCCACGCTGAGGGCGGCCAGCTGGCGGAGCCTCCTGACGGTCGGTGGTGACCGGCTCGGCGGCGTCTCCACCAGCCAGATAAGCGCGAAGTATGCCTGCACCTGGGGACGGCAGAGCAGACATCAGACACACCAGGCGCCGGTGGGCGAACCAAGCACCGGCATAACGCGACAGTATAACATATATACGTACAATAGTTGAGCCATTGACGAGCGGAAGGAAACGTATACGACTATAACCTCACGTGCATGTCGACAATACAAATGTTGATTTTTAGCTAAGTGCAACTCGGGAGTTGGTGTAAATGGTGAAGTATGGATGTCCAACCAGACTATTCCAAACTGAATCACGTTCGGTACCGGCAGTAAACGGATCGACCAGCAGTGGCTTTTCCTTCACAAATAACTGGGCACTATGTAAAAAGAAGAAAAAATTTCACCTTTCTAAGTTTGTGTTCGTAATTCTTTTTTTGTAAGTACCGGTGACGAATGAGACAAATATCATCCATACAGCAAAATACTCGAATTCCGCAATAGCCTACACAAACACCTGATAAAGCACCCCATCTCCATCAACGCATCGCCACAGTCGCCCAAGATTTCATTCAAACTCCGACAAACCGTCATGTCGCTCTAACCAGCCGCATTCCTGGGTCGTGCTTACCTGTAGCACAGTCTAGGACACGAACTTGGCGCGGATGGCGATCTGCTCGTCCGGGCTGAGTCGGCAGCGGTCAGGCAAGGTGAGCATCAGCGTCTCCAGCAGCACCAGGTCACAGGCCAGAACCGCACGCGCAGCGTCTGCTCCACACTGGCGGCCAGCGGCGACCCGCCCAGCCGACTGCTGAACTGCTTATGTACGCCCTCAGCAAGCGTGAGATCCTTGCCGTCCACCTGCCCAGCACAGGCACCGTCACACACGGCCCTCCTAACATGGCGGAGGGGGCAGGGAGGCAAGACTCACTGTTCTCTTGCTAGTGGGAGCTCTGCTCCGGCCGACACGTAAAACCGCGAGAAAGGTCATAAGTGGGACAAAAAAGAATGTTGCCGATATTCCGACTAGCGGTGTGGCAACCGTGTTACCAGCTTGATCCCGACTGAGACTAAAAGATATGCCACCGAACCCAGACTATTTGGCAATTATAGGGATTGGATTGTCACAACCAAAACGTTTACGCACAAGCAATTTGTTTCTTCTGTGATTGTTGTAGTTGTTATATTCGCGTAACGATGTTTTTAAAAGTTGCGATACCTGAAATTCAACAATTAATCACGACTATGGGCGCCGCATGATTATACAACCGGTCAAGGCTGTATTATAATGAATCAACACAGCGTTCTGCTCCCGGCAACACAACACCTTAGCACTCGCTATCAGCATGCATTGCAGGCGCTAGCGCGTCGTCCCAGTTCGAAATGGTACATGACACAGTTATTAATACACAGCATAACTCCAGTCTTTGCCAGCAAGCGACCTTGCTGGTGGTGGTGTGGGGGGGGGGGGGGGGGGGGGGGCACTGCTGGTAGTCCCTCGCGGTACGTGGACATGTGTCTCTGTCAACTCTTACCACCACACTGACCTGCAACGTCCGAGGTTGACACCGCAGTAGCAGCCCTGAACTGCTTCTATCCGGTCCACTGGTCCTCTGCGGCTGAGTCTGGTCGCTCTGCTGGCCTGAAACATACCATTGCTGATTGTAACTGCAGTCCATATAAAGGCTATGGTACAGGAACTGGTTCCACGGCTGGCCTGGCTACATTTCCTGATCAGGGTGGGGGGGGGGGGGGGGCATTCAACTCCCCTGTCAATGGCGGTTAACTGCGTTCAAATGGAGCAGCTGATTATTACAAATGCATAACTAATACATTATTCGGAGAACACATATGAAATATGTGACATTAACATATAGGGAATTGGGTAATAGTTCAGTAATTCACCTCCCCAGTATTACAGCACTGGGAGCCTGAACAAGTGGCGGGCGGTGCTGCCAGCTTGATGACGTCATTGAGAGAGTATACTTAATGGCGTAGGCCTGTTTACTACTCGATCAGACCTAATGGCTATGAGCAGTGGGTTTTCTCCCAATCGGACTTAAGCGAATCTTAGGTTTCATCCCGATCAGACTGAATAGCGGGGTTAGACAGGCATACACCATTAAGTATACCCTCTCAATGACATCAAGCTGCCAAAACCGCTCGCCACTTGTTCAGGCTCCTGTGCGCCTGCTGTAACACTGGGGAAGTGAATTACTGAACTATTACCAGGAATTGTAACTCAGAGCAAAATGAAGTTACTCACCATAGCAGATTTTAGTCGGGCACCGCATCTTATTAGAGGAACAATTTCCCTTTAACTACATTGAACTGTTGATCACTGAAGTGCTTCTTGCATATTCTTGGGTTTCTCATTTGCTTGTAGCAGTCTGAACAATGAAGTACCCAGTTGCCCTTCTTGATTGCTCAGAGGAAGCATTTGGTAGCCGATGTGCAGCATCTAGACTGTAACAGTCACGTATCATGCAAGACATTGCTAGTTGATGCTGGAAAATCAAAACAACATCAGTTATGCACTGGTGACCAAACATCAGCAAACAATCACATTAGGATTGGCCAGTATGCAAAACGTGGCAAGTTTCGACAAGATCTCGTCGGGGCAGGGTTGGCACCAACACATCAAAATTGGGGCAGCTTTTGAAAATTTGGGGGCAGCTTTTTAACATTTGGGGGCAGTTTTGGAGATTTGGGGCAGCTTTTAAATGTAGGGGCAGAATTGTAAAGCTAGTGCAGCTGTGGGAATTTTGGGGCAGCTTTTGACTTTTGGGGCAGAAGTAACAATTTACCGATCCACACTAGATAAAACGCGATCGTGATTACGACCGCCAGCTTTTGGCTGAAAGGTGAATCCATACTAGATAAAACGCGATCGTGAATCATCCCCCCCCCCCCCAGGTCAACATTATTTGCTGACTGAGGACCGAAATGTCCTCATGGAAAAAAGGGGAAAATCCTGCCCCAAATGGGACAGCTTGCTGTCCCATTTGGGACAGGATTTGGCTATCCCAAATATCTTGTTGATGTTCCTGCCACGTTTTGCATACTGGACTGGATTGGTACGGGAGTGTAGGAGTCACCATCAAATGCCTTTGCCATCAATAGTTGTATCTTTTAACTGGGATGCAGCTGCTAGCTCCCATTCTTGCCAGCAAATTCAGGAGTTATTCAAAGCAAATGGCTATAGAAAGCAGCTTGTGCGCCGCCTACACCAGGAAGTAGTCTAGTCACAGAAAGGACAACCTCGTAACATTGGACAGAATGAACCAGGTCAGCAAAGGAAGAAGGAAGAGCACAAGTCACTTGACGGGTACCTGACCAGTGTTGGATTTTTCATTTCACAATCTGGTCCCGGAGAGTAAAAATCCATAGGTGGAGAGTAAAATTGTATTGTCAGGCAAGTTAAGATTTTCATTTTGTTTGAATTATTTTACTTGGAAAGTAAAAAATCCTGATTTGTAATAGATATTAAATCACTGTGAGGAAAATTTAATTATATTTTAACTACAATGTCGGTAAGATCAGGCGAAAAGAGAGCAAATTTCCTGAACAAATAAATATGAAGAGCAAAATTCTTTGGACCCAAAAAGCCCAGAAAATGGAAAAAATTCCAAGGCTGGCTTTGCCGTACATTGACGAGTGTGTGTGCGAAAGTTAACTCTATTGCTAAACAATCTCACATGGAGTGGCGGTTGCATGGCCAAACACTCTGAAAAGCTGTCTTACTCGTTCTGCCTTTTCACAACCACAGTGTCCGTCTGATTTACATGTTTGCAATGTGTGCGAGCCTGGTCTTAAAGGCATGTTTAACTTCTGGGGTAGTTTATAAGATTCCATGTGTCGTCTGTGGGGCCAAGGGGGAAGATGTGACCTACATAGGGGAAACAAAAAGACCAATCAGACTGCGTTTTAATGAACACATCCTCACTGCCAAAAACAAAACCCCTGAGACACCTATTGGAGATCATTTCATAGCGGCTCACCGGGGGCACCAATGTCTACACTCTACATGGAGAAATCCCCTTATCTGTTGAGATTTTACCCAAAAAACTAGCGACCATCAGCACAGAAAAATGTATGAATCCCTCCACATTTGAAAACATAAACTGGTGCTGAACAGAAATGTTTCGTCTTGGCACATCATTTGACTGGTTTTAGAGGAGTGTTCACTAAAAAGCAATACTGACTTACATGTTTGTGTTATTTTGATGAGTGTGTGTTATTAAAGTATAGGTACCATGTATGCTATCACGTGAAAGGTGCAGGGAAACTGATAATGTAACCACTGGCTAGGTTTTGGTGTGACATATTCATTCATCTTTGCTTTATTGTATATGTGATCATGGCCCGTGGCCGAAAATTCATATAATATATATATAAATGCACTAAAACTTGAATAGTATTTTGTAAGGTCATATCAAAATATTTCTCACCATTAAATAGTTTGATCTGTATGGTTTACAACACCCTTTTCACAACTTACTGACGGTAGTTAAAATACTTAAAATATAAAATAATGATACAATATGGTAGATATAAACTTACTCTGCTACAATGTCTTCTTGTTCTTGGTGGGTTAGGGCATGGTACAATATCAATATTGACAATATGCGATGCAGATCACCTTGGCCTTGGCATACGTGACAATTCTTGCGCTCTTTGCCATCTGGATGACGATTGTAGAAGGAGTTACTAAATTCAAGACGCTCTTGGCCAGGACGATAATGTCATGCCTTTGTTCGTTTTTCATCAAGTTTAGAGCTTTGAATTATCTGCAAGTCCTCTACTGGATCACAAAAAGACTATTCAATTCAATTCTTGTGGGACTCTTTATAACTACATACTGTTCGTTCGGGTTTTGTGGTTTTTGTGGATTTTGTCCTTGCGGCCTTTAGCGTTGAGAATTTGGTGGTGGCGTATTACTTTTTTGGCATGCAAATTCATGAAAAACATCGAATTTTATGGGAAAAACTAGGTAACTGCTGCTGTCGTTGGAAAAAAACACGTTTTTTTAAAATCAATATATTGCTTATTGTAACCGGAAATATGCCATAAGTGAGGTGTTTTCATTTACATAAAAGAGATGACTGACTCCGCCTCAACCAGTACTTCAGAAAGTACGCGGTGGCATCACCGCGCACTTCGAAATGTTCTTACGTGCAGAAGAGGTAATTTCCATAAAAATGTGACTACCGTGTGACTTCTACCACCTTTATAAGTAAGTTTTACTATGTAACTCAATTATTCTGGGAAAAACCCGTATAATCCCTTTAATGCACAGACCCAGAGTCTTCTCACGTTTCTCGTAATAACCCGGCCAGGCCGGCATCAGGGTGAAAATTGAAGGGTCGAATACTAGCTTTCACTGGGCTAGCGTCAGGATTATGTAGATTTGTTGCGTTTTTATGATCACTGCTGTCAACACTATCGTTGCCTGTTTGTTGCACTGTTGTTGCAGTTATATTGTCGCCGTTTTGCGTGCACTGGGGTAAAATACAGGTGCCATGCGAGTTCAACTTTATTGTGTTCCTTAAACGTTAATTTGATGCGAATGCGGTAAAATTGCCAGCGACGAAATCGATTATCGATACGCATTCTTAGTCTCCCGGGCCGGATAGTCTTTTCAGTCGGTCGGATCGCTTTTTCGCTCGGTTGGATTGACTTTGCGGTTATATTGTTGTTTAAATACAGTCCACTTTTGCAACTTATAGTTAGAATCCGAGAGCAGCCAGAGCACCCCCTCTCAGGCGGCAAGAGCGCCTCCTCTCAGACGGCCAGAGTTCCCCCTCTCAGACGGCCAGAGCGCCCCTTCTCAGGCGGCCAGAGCGCCTCCCCTCTCAGGCGGCCAGAGCGCCCCCTCTCAGGCGACCCGGAGAGGGGGTCTCTAGCCGCCAGAACGCCCCTCTCAGGCGGCCAGAGCACCCCTTCTCCGGCGGCCAGAGCGCCCCTCTCAAGCAGTCAGACCACCCCCTCTCAGGCGGCCAGAGCGCCTCCTCTCAGGCGGCCAGAGCGCCTCCTCTCAGGCGGCCAGAGGGCCCCCTCTCGAGCGGACAGAGCGCCCCCCCCCTTCATGAGGCCAGAGCGCCCCTCAGGCAGCCAGAGCGCCCCCTCAGGCAGCCAGAGCGCCCCCTCAGGCGGCCAGAGCGCCCCCTCAGGCGGCCAGAGTGCCCCCTCAGGTGGCCAGAGCGCCCCCTCAGGCAGCCAGAGCGCCCCCTCAGGCGGCCAGAGCGCTCCCTCAGGCAGCCAGAGCACCAACTCAGGCGGCCAGAGCCCCCCTTTGGCTTCCATTGGCCTTGGCTTTCCCTTGGAATCCGCAGCCCCTGCCAAACACAAAGCGCCCTTCGGCTGATTGCTGTTTTTTTGTTTGTTTTGTGGGGGGGGGGGGGGGGGGGGGGCAACTGCCCCCCACCTTTTCCGCCGCCCCTGATACGGTCGTACTCAAGCAAATGCTGGCAAACCAATGCATTTAGAACACATTTTTCAGATAAAAAGGCTTATCTGCTTATATATAGGTAAGCTAGTTATTTTGTTTGTTAGTTAACTGTTAAAGGAAAGTGTCGACCTTAACATGGGGTTTTGAACTGAGATAGCAGAATTGTAGCGTGGATATATAACTCATATGATTCAATGTTCGTTTTTCTCAATACTCTACCCCAACGGCTCTAGAGCAGATTTTCGAATGAACCGCCAAGGTTTATACCAGATAGGAGGTTTATACCAGATTGACAGATGACGTCACATCATTATAGCCCAAAGAACTTGGCTCTATTTCGCCAAACTTGGGGTCCTTGGCAACTGCCGTCCGCCCCGCAGTTTTTGCCCTGCATGAGAATAGTGGTGTTCAGACTAGCATTCGCACGGTGTGTACAGTAAGTTTGACCAATCAGCGATGAGCTGGCTCTAGCGAGCTCAACGGTGATTGGTCAAGCTTATTGTACACAGCACACCACGTCTTATTGAACACGGTAATAATTTATGCCAGGGGCAGTCATCCCGGGATTCCCCATGTATCGACTGCCGAGTGGCTCAGCATTAGCGATGACGTCACTGGTGCTCCGGTCCAGTCGTGGCCCGCCCCGTCGTCGCAGCTGCGCTTTCGAGCGTTTTGCGGTCTTTTGACGGGTGTTGACGAGTGTTGACGAGCGGTAATTTGAAGTCATCGCCGTTATATAAGTATGTTAGTGCCTTTTAAATATTTTGTTTTTGAAGTTGTTATTTAAGCATATCTTGAACATTAAGCCAAAATAATGTCATTGATCGCCCCTCAGTCAGACCGGGGCAGCGTGTGGCCGTCTCGCTCCTCAGCCGGACTGGTGCAGAGTATGCCCGTCTCGCCCTCAGCCAGACCGGGGCAGCGTATGGCCGTCTTACCACTTAGCCAGACCGGGGCAGCGTATGTCCGTCTCGCCCCTCAGCCAGACCGGGACAGCGTATGGCCGTCTTCCCCCCCCCCCCTCAGCCGGACTGGGGCAGCGTATGGCCGTCTCACCCCTCATTCAGACCGGTGGAGCGTATGGCCGTCTTGCCAGTCGCCCCTTACACAGACCGGAGCAGCGTATGGCCGTCTCCCACCTCAGCATGAATTAAGGGATGGATAATTATCCGCGGTAAACGCAATCTTAAAGGGAATAGGTCACCTTGAAAGTTGTCTTGAAGTTTAACCATACGGTGCATCTTGAGCTCAAAACTATGAATATTACTTTGGTTTGGACAACTGATGGATATATGTGGAGAAAGAAGTAAGTCTCTCTTTCTATTTCACGAGAAATCGTACGATAGCAGCTGGCGTTACGGCTCCGCCCCGCTCCGCCTGACGCCAAGTACAGTCTCTGACAAGGGGCCGCCGCGCCGTCCGGGCGGCTGAGCGGATATTAACTAGGCGTCGTGACCAGAGACTTCGTGCCAGAGAGTGTACCTGCCTCCGGCGGCGAGCGGCGAGCGAAATGTCCTGATCGTGGCTCGGAACAGCGGATATGAAACCGGGCCCACTAGTCCTCTGTCAAAATTACTTAACGTTGGGAGGTAATTCTTTCACCACAACCCATTTTTAGATCTGCTCGACAAATCTGCTATCTCAGTCCAAAACTCCATGTTAAAGGTGAATTTTTCCCTTTAAATAGGATCGTACCTTAGGTGCAACTATCCGTATTCTGTTCGAAATATTCACACCGCACTGAGCCGCGTGCGACGACAGCCGAGTCGGACAAGAGCACCAGTGACGTCACGCTAATGAGCGATTGGGACGCTAAAATCCCCGGATGACGCTACCTCTCTTATACGGCCTTGAATTTATGCATTATTGTCACCGTAGATAACAGAGGCCGCGAATTCCTTGTGCATTTGTGGACAGTAGTCATTGACAAGGCCGTAATCCGTATAAGAATTAATAATTTAAGATTGAGTGAGTTACATTGGTTTTTGAACGGTGACGCTAAAATGCTGCTTGTGTGGGTCGAGGCGAACGTTTTCAAGTGAGTATTTGTCGGACACGTAGCCAAGGGGAGGGCGGCGCGCCCCCCCCCCCCCCCTCCCCACCTAGAAGCCAGAAGGCCCTTTTCGGCGCGCTGCGCGCGCCGAAAAGGGCCGACGAGACCGCGCTAAGCGCGGTATTATAGGCTCTACTACACGAAGCGTGGTCTTTAGAGAGTTTAGCGGGCTTCAGAGGCCTTTTAGGGCCACCAGGGCCCTCTCTGAAAGACCAGAGGGCCCATTGGACGTTCACAAGAGCCCTGTGCATGTCAGAGGGGCCCCTGTCAAGACCGAAAGGGCCCCTGAGCGGGTCACAGGGCCCCCTGAGCACGTCGAATGGGCCCCCTGAACACGTCGAATGGGCCCCCTGAACACGTCGAATGGGCCCCTAGCCAGCACAGAGGGGCCCCTGTGCAGGTTGAGAGGCCCCTGAGCATGTCGACAAGGCGACAAAGCGGCCAGCGCAGTCCTTTGCCAGGTCATAAGGGCCCCCTGAGCAGGTTGGAGGGCCCCTGGACAGACCAGAGGGCCCCTGGGAAGTTAAGAGGGCCCCTGTGCAGGTCATAGGGGCCCTGACCAGACCGAAAGGGCCCCTAGGTGGGTCAGATGGGCCCCTGAACATGCCGAATGAGCCCCTAGCCAGCACGGAGGGGCCCCAGGGCAGGTCGGAGGGCCCTCGGGAGCATGTCGCAAGGCGACAAAGCAGCCAGCGCAGTCCCTTGCTAGGTCGGAAGAGCCCCTTAGAAGGTTAAAGGGCCCCTGGAAAGTTAAAAGGGCCCCTGCGCAGATCGGAGGGGCCCCTGATCAGACCGAAAGGACCCCTGGGCGGGTAAGAAGGGCCCCTGAGCATGCCGAAATGGCCCCTGGCCAGCACGGAGGGGCTCCAGGGCAGGTCGGAGGGCCCCTTCAGCATGTCGGCAAGGGCGACCAGAAGAGTCGCTGGGTCGATCGGAGGGGCCCCTGGCTAGACCGAAAGGGTCCCTGGGCTGGTCGGAAGGCCCCTTGAACATGCCGGATGAGTTCCTAGCCAGACTGGAGGGGCTGCTGAGCAGGGGCGGCGGATTGCGGGGGCAGGGTGCCCAAAATTCCCCCCAGTCGAAAATCCTGGGGGCAAAGGGTAGTTTTGCCCCCCCCCAGATTTTAGCCTGCTCAATCTGGGGCAACATGACCCTTCCCCTGCCCAGGATTTTCATTTGAGGGGGGATTTTGGGTACCCTGCGCCCCGCAATCCGCCGCCCCTGAGCATGTCGGCAGGGCGACAAAGCAGCCAGTGCAGTCCCTGGCCAGGTCGGAAGGACCTCTGAACAGGCCGAATGGGCCCCATGACACACAAGAGGGGCTTCTTGGAAGGTCAGAGGAGTCTCTGGTGAGACCGGAAGGGTCAAAGCACGTAGAGATCGCAGATGAAGATTAAATACAAAGAGGACTTACTCCACAATAAAAATATTAAAAGCGGAGCTTTCGCGTATATTGTAACACCCTTCGTCAGGGTGCTACAATATACCCGAAAGATCCGATTTTATTTTTTCCTGCAGAGTAAGCCCTCTTTGTATTATATATATATATATATAAATATATATATATATATATATATATATATATATATATATATATATATATATATATATATATATATATATATATATATATATATATATATATATATATATATATATATATATATATATATATATATATATATATATATATATATATATATATATATATATATATATATATATATATATATATATATATATATATATACATATATTACCCACTCCACATCATGTCTTTTCGCTTCGCGGATCCCAGATGAGTCTCTGAACAGGTCGGAAGGGCGTAGAAAAGGTCAGAGGGGCCCCTAGACGATGGGAAAGGACCTTGAGCCTTCCAACAGTAAGAATACAGTTGTACAGGGAATCAAACTCAAAATTTTCGCGCCGCTCCGCGGCGCAATTTAACTACAAATTCAATTATATGCGGGTTAGGAAAAAAATCGGTCAGTTTATCGGCGCATTTATGTGTTATGTTGCTACTTTCCTATATTATTGGGTAAAATAGTTCATTTTAGCACCTTTTCCTCGCACTTTTAAACGCACAATATAACAATTTTAGAGGTCCGCACCATACGCAATGCGACGCATTGATGAGAAAGCAACCCAGGGCATAATACTAAAAATTTCGCGCCGCTCCGCGGCGCATTTTTTTTTAAGAGTTCCAGGTCTTGAGCTTAAAAAAATATTCCAAGTTGGTATAGCTGATTCCAAATTCGTGTCGCTGGTTCCAAAGTTGATGCGGCAGTTTGCTAACTCCAGCTCCTAAATGTTGGTATGGCCCATGCCATACCTGCCATACTGCATTTCCAGCCTTGTAACGTGCCTTTTCATGCGTTTTTGTTGTTGGGGGGGGGGGGGGGGGGGGGGGCCTTTCAACGCTTGGGAAGGGGCCCTTTTAACGCTCAGGAAGGGGCCCTTTCGAGGCGCCGCCCCCCCCCCTGGACGAAATCCTGGCTACGTGCCTGGTATTTGTTGGCCTAGCCAAAGAGAAACAATCCTTTCCAAATAAAATACTTTATCACAGACTGATGAGTAACGTGTTCCAGATAAGATAGGTAAACTCACCTGCTTGGCCTCCCCACCTTTGACCACCGAAGGGGTGTTAGTAAGGTTATCACGTCCTGGCAGCAAATACCTGTCCTGTCCAACCAGGTAGCAAATTTATAACTTAATTTTAACATTTTCAAGGATGTGCTCATTGTCTTTCATACTAAGATGACTCAAGTTTGTATTCCTTTGCGATTATCGTGTTTACCAACTTTGGCAATAAAGAACCTCATTTGCCTGCTTCTGCTCCTTTCTGACATGAATTCCCCCAAATAGCACTACTGCTGATCCGAGTTTCAATTTATGCCACAGTGTCTGACAAGCTCTGCCCACTTTGCATACAAAAAATTGACGTGTCAATGTAATCATGTCATGATTTCTCCTGTTTTTTTTTTGTTCAGCTTCAACCATCGCATGCCCAACTCTCCCCAGAACCAGGCCCATCAGGTGCAGCGGCAGGCCTGTCTTCTGCCTCGAAAAGGACAGCCCAACAGCCTCCTACTCCTGCACTCCCTGCTGGCCGACCCAGACCTGATGTTGGCTGTTGTCTCACATTTTGGTACTGTGCATATCGTGTGCAATATGGCGTTTAGCCAGCTTTATTCGACCAGCTCATGCACCTGCGCATTGTGAGAGACTGTATGTTTATTAAATAAAACCGACACTTACCATGTGAAATGTGTTCATGCGGTGCTGTGGATTACACTATATTAGCATGTTCAGATTTCAGGCGACTGATTGCTCTCAACGTAAACAAGCACATAATTTGACCATATTTATTCAACTGAATGATACAAGCTCGACAGATTTGCGCATCACAATTACAACTATACAGGCTGCATATTTGTGCTACAAGCGTTTGCTGATTTACTCAATTTCTGAACTGGCAGTGTTGAATAGATACATAAGCTCGTGTGTTGACCTGGCGAGCGCTGGAGAGTGAGGCAACGCACACCTCGACAATGCAAAATCGTCAACGGTTTTTAGCCAACTGAACAATACCAAAAGCAGAAAACTGAACTAAATCACAGTTTGAACATAGGTCTTATAATTATAACACTGGTACTAAATTCATTCACTGTTCTACGGCCGGAGACGTGACTGTTTGCAGTTTACCATAGCAAAGGAGAAACTGATCCAGAGTATGCTGTCCCTCTGCAAAGCCTGGCTCCGCACAGCGCTCTTCCTCCAGCACCTCAGCTGAGCCTGGCTGCATAAAGGTAACAATGACCACAAGTTGTCAGTATCGCATCATGCCTGATTCTGAAGCATGTCAAGTCTACTTTTACAAAACCGCATGCAAAATATGTGACGATATGTCACTAGTATGACTGGTATGTCTCAATTTCATACAAATTAGGAATGAGCAGGTATTGCATCTGGAATGTGAAATACACTACCTTTGTATTCACTACTCAGCAGGTAACAAATGAAGCTCACATATATTTTTTTTAGTATGCATAACAAATAACACAACATGCAACAAAGATCACTTACTCTGACTCAGGAATGGGATAATCTTGTCGAGAACAAACAAATAAATATTAAGTGCAAATCGACTCACCAAACAAATGCAGCGTAGCGGAAGTCGTTTTCCGGGAATGACTGATGGCCCACGACGGGCAGCCGTGACGTCACGTAGCGTTATAATTGGCCTCGGGATTAATCTGCTTCCTTCATGTTTAAAACTTCCAAAAAGTGTATCTGGTTCCTACTTTGTAAGTTAATTTGTTCTTCAGGAAATACTTGAGGAAAATAACAGTTTTTCCGTTCGTTGACGACAAACAAAAAATAGAATCCATGTGACGTCACAGAAGAAAGTGCTAACAGATGGCGTACCTGTTATGTGTATCTTACGGTGTGCATTATAAAACTGGGGTAGCGCATAAAGCAGTACTGTTTACCTAATTCGATTCACCATAAAATCGGGAGTTGACGCGTTTGCGACGTAAATCTGAAAATAACGTCATGTTGTATAATATTTTATTTCATGAACATCTCCACAGTTCCCGGGTTTTATGACAAATTAATAGCAGAATAATTATCTGCGTACTCTGTTTACTCATTGTATAGCATTCGCTCGAATCTACCAAGGTCGACACTTCCCTTTAAGTAAGTTAAGTTAAGTTTGTCAGTTAACAGTTAACTGTTGCCGAAATAAGGTCCATTCAGTTAGGAAAAGTTCGATAGTTCGATAATATATCAATTGAAAATTTATGACCATTGCCGCCGCAACGTCTCACGCTTTTAAAGGGATTATACGGGTTTCCGTCCTGAAAGTAAATGCACTCTTTTGCAGTTGTATGCATTTTAAACACGTTTAAGACATATAACAGGGACCGCAATGCTCATTTAGTCCATTATTTCAGAAATTATCAGCGTTAAAACTTGGGCGTTTTTCGAGACTCAATTATTCTATTGTATTTTGTATTGTAACTCAATTATTCTGGGGAAAAAACGTATAATCCCTTTAAGAACAAGTGATTGTCAAGATTGTCGTATTCTTATCAGCTCAATTCCATTGTTGCGAGCTGGTATACAGGCCGTTGCATTCCTCATAAAATAAAAGTTAACATTTGTGACATCAAATACTATATGCATAGGAAATAGGAAATTACTCATTTGTTTGTTTTTGTTACAGATAACTTATTAAATGTGAATCGAAATCAGCCACACTAACACGTCTGTCGACTGTCTGTCTTTCAGTTGCACAGGATTCCACCGGGGTATATTTGCAATGGTAGTCTGCAGATGCTGTCGTCAACCACTGATAGTCAATTCTCAACCAACCAGCCAGAAGCCAGCGCTCCCATATGCCTGTCCGCCAGTCTGGTTACCTAAAGGCGGCCGCACACTAGGCCATTCGGCGCGCGGAGGTCGCGATATTGCTGCGACTTCCCGCGCATTTTTAGCGACTTTCCGCCTTCGGGTCAGCCGAAACGTCAAAAATCGCGGACGAATGTCGTCGGCCGGCCATCTGCGGACTGGCGGAAAAAAGCTGATTCGAACGAGCTTTTTTCCGCGACTGAACGCCGCGGTGCCGCGGACAACAAAATTGATCAGGCCAACAGTGGCGAATCTATGCAAGACAGAGGTACAAATTTTGCACAGCATGCTCTTGCCGCCGTAAAATTTATTATGTCAAGGTTTCGTGGTTCTAAACTTACATCTTCGTCGAAAAATGGCCATCATTAATTTACCTTGTGACAGGCTGTAGGCACAGGTTGCGACATGCTGTAGGTCGGCGGGGCGGAATCTCGCGAGCAGACAGCGCCGAATCCGCCGGAACAAGGACGATATTCAGCGGTATCGACGCGATTTTCCGAGGCGGAATGTCGCAGTATATCGCGCGCCGAATGGCCTAGTGTGCGGCCGCCTTAAGCAAACTAACTAGCTAAACACACAAGCTAAACATCTCTGCTGGGCGTACGAGCCAACACACACTGATCAAAGCACTGCCTTTCTTCTTCCTCCGCTGCAGAACTTGCCGAAAGTAGCCTTGCGTTCTGCGTTTTTTCCACGAAGCGCCGTGCGAGCTCTCGTGCCACGTCCGGTGTCACCCTTTCGGGGTACATGTTGAGTAGCGCGAGGTTGGTGAGGCGCTAATGGCCGATCCTCGACCGCAGATACATCTTCAGCCGCCGCAGCATCGAAAAGGAGCGCTCGCCAGAGGCCACTGTTACAGGGAGGCTGAGGATTAGCTTCACCAGCTTAAGAATGTCACCGAACATCTGCCGGCTTGCGACGTCCATGGTCTTCAGTTTTTCTAGCATCTTCTCTGGGAGAGTACAGCGAGTTTACAGCGCAGGCGGTCTGGACAGATGCCACCTGTCAGCTGCAGACCTCCGATCTCGACTGTTCGGTGTCCAGAGCCGTCTAGTCCGCTGAGAAGCGTTCGTTCCCTCAGTGCGGCCAGTTCGAGCCCCGGGGTGCTGCACTTCTCGTCGAGCTGTACCAGAACGAGGCCCAGGGCCTCCAGCGCTTCGGTCCGCGCGTCCTCCGCCGGGTGCTGTGTAAGGTCAGCGCTCACCTGGCAGTCTTGGCAGATTCTCGCCGGGGTTTTTGTTTTCCTCTTGTGGCCTGTGGACACGAGGCCAAGACGCTGTGCCTTGTCCACGGCTTCAGCCATCTCCGGCTCCAGCGCTCCCTCCCGCAGCCGCTGCAGGCGGCTTTTCAGGAGGCTCAGTTGGGCCTGGACAGTCTGTGCCGTGTTTTTCGGCGATTGCAGCGAATCTGCTACCATCTCACACGGCTCGTAGATGGCGAACACCAGGGTGAGGGTGACATAGGTCACTGGGTCGCCTGCCTTCAGGGTGAGGCCAGCAATCCTTGCACACGTGTCTCCTCTGATGGATTTATCTTCCTTCAGCAGGGACAGCACCTCCCTCACATGCTGGTACTGTATCAGCAGTCGTCTGATGGCAGCGGCTCGAACGCACCAGCGAGTGGCACAGATACCCAGCAACTTGTAAGCGTCTTCATCGGGCAGGAAGGTATACTTGTACGTCTGGCTGCGCTTGGCAGACTCGTTGATGGTGTTGGCCGTGTCCTTCACAAATTGCAGGAAGTTGGAGACGAGCACCACTTCGCGACTCGCTTCCTGCAGGACCAAGCCCAGTGAGTGGTTTGCGCATGGCACGTACACTGCGGACGGGTTCCGCTCATTCAACCGTGCCTACACACCTCTGTACAGTCCTCTCATGTTCGCTGCCGTGTCGAAGAAGAACCCGGACAGCTTGCTGACGGGGGCACCGAACCTCAGCAGAACGTCCAGCACGATGTTGGCGATCGTCTCACCAGTACTGCTTGGCTTGCTGCAAAAGCCGACAAAGACGTTCTCGGGCACCAGCTGACGATTTATGTACTGTAGGCACAGACACTGCGCTGCTCCTCCCCGCTGATGTCAGTGGTTCCGTCTGCTACCAACCCAACGAAGGCACTGAAGCCGGCATCATCCATGATCGATCTTTGTATGAACTCACCGCACATGCCGATGATCTCATTCTGGACGGTGTTGCTCATCCAGTTGTTCCTTCTGCGCAGGGGGGTGTCATCCCTATCTCCGTAACGTGTCCACTTCTACTTATGACGTCACCTCAGTAGTCAATTCTGGCGCATGTCGTCTGGGGTCGGTTAAAACTGTTTTTCGCAAATAACTTTTTGACAAATATAGATACAACAATTATTTTGATGTCATCGTGTTCGCCTCGTCAGAACACGTTGATTCATACCAATTGCATGTGGTTTAGGTCAAATCAGAAGTTCATCGAAAGGGCGGGGCTTAGAGCATCAGCTGGTGACCGCCGAACCATAGGGGGACCGTGAACAAGGCCCTGACCTTTTATGACCTCTAGTGACCTCAATATTGACCTGAGCCTAAAATGATCCAAAATATTTCGATTCGCCTTGCTTTGAGCTTTCCAACGCTGGCTTTCCCTTTTTCGTAACCTTTTTACTTTTCGAGCTAGACGGTATTTATTTCTCCCAAAATAGCATTAACTGCAATAGCGGAAGAGGCCGGTGCATACACATGACGTCACGCTCTGACGTCATGATCACCTAGAATCGCCGGATGACTCTACCTCCTATATATGACCTTGCTTCTGCGGAAGAAATCTGTGACATCCTTGTCGCAGTCCTCTTGGGCCCTTCTGATCACCAGCTTTACAAAGGCCCCGCCGTCTTTCTTCCGGCCTCTGAGGGGGAAACCTTGCTCGCCCAGGTAGCACACTGCACACTGAAGAGAAGATGAGCGAGAATGCCTTCTGAGCCGCCCGCTGTTCTCGGTTGGTTAGACTCTGCACCATCTGTGGTAGCCCTGGGGCACTCATGGCTGCAACTTTCATCATGTCATGACGATGAAGTCACTACGATCATGACAACCGAGCCTCTCCATACCCTTATTCCAGTTTCGGAAACCGGTGCTGATGAAAGGATCCTCACCCCGCGTCTGGCAGTGCATGGTCTCAGAAGCGCGGACCCTCTTACAAACCGAACAGAACACCGCATCCACATTTTGATGATAGTCGATCCACGTGAATGATTCCACTCCTTCCACTCCTCACGGTACTTCCGTTTTCCTATTGCAGCATTGCCGTCTTGATACCTGGTACTGGTCGACGGACAGGGTTGGAGAGGCTCACAGGACCCAGGGTGGACCTCCGGAGACGAAGCAGTGGCAGGCTCATAGGAAGGACCGGGATCTGAAAGTAGATATTTCACTTAGGATGGATATTAGGGTGTCATAGCCTGGGATGATCTCTTAGATTTATATTGGAATGTAATTTTTCGTGGCGCATGATCCTAAAATGTTGATTTACAGAGAAATAGGTGCTTAAATGTCGATATTTGGTGAGCGACAGCGAGTTTTCTCCAAAAATTGGAGGTCCAAAAATTGCATATTCGATCACTGCGCCCTTTATATTTTGCTGCCGCAGACACTAGCGCCATCTATTTTCGACACTATTTTAGGCTAAAACTCGAAAATCGCTGGATGGACGAAGCTGAAAATTCCACAGCATAAATCTACGGCCCAGATTACCCCTAAAACATAGTTTCATCGAAATCCGATATGTAGGGTGTTATTTCGGGATTGTATTGTCAATAAAACCTGGAATGGAATGACTGGTGGATGGACCTGGCACCAGAAGCATGCACCCGCTCGCACCAATATTTCTCGGCGCTCGGATACACTCATTTGCTTGGCTTTTCGGCACTTGCTTGTAGCGTGATGATAGTCACAGAACAAATAGGTTTGACTTGTAGCTCCATAATAAGCCGCGAGAGCCGTGGCAGACGCCAGGCTCTTATCAACTTGCCGTTTTGGGATAGTTTCCAGTGTTTTTCCGTGTGCATCTAAATATTGTGCAGCGTGTTCGACAAGGTCCACCGACATCTTGCATTCCCTTTCTTAGAGGTAGACCTGGAGCGGGCGCGGGCAGCTTTCCAGGAACTGTTCCGTCACGACCAAGTCAAATAGGCCTTCGTATGAGGCATCAGTTCCTGACAGCTCAATCCATCTCACCAAGTACGACTCAATTCGAGACAGAAACTGGCTTGGGCTCTCATCGGGCTCCGGTGAAACATGTCTTAACTTCAGACGGTACCCTTCCGACGTGAGCCCATACCGCTCGAGCAAAGCTGCCTTCAAATCTCCGTACCGTTCCGCCTGCTCTTCTGATAACCTGGAATAGGTCTCCAGAGCTTTCCCTGTCAGAAGGGCACTGAGATGACTCGCCCATTGGTGCTCTGGCCAGTCATTTAGCCGTGCGTGACGCTCAAACCTCTTAATGCAAGCGTCCATCTTGCTTTTCTCTTCATCAAACGCAGGCATTCTTGGGCCCACAACGAAGGCTCGCCCCGGTCTATCAGATTCAGAGCTATCTGACGCAGCACGCATTTTCGCCAGCTCTAATTCATGTTTTCTCACCTTCTCGCGCTCCTCTCGCATCTTGTCTTCCTTCTCTCTTTCTTGTCTTCTTTCCTCTCTGTCGAGTTGCTTATTTGCAAAATATAATGCTGCTTCGCCTGACAAGCCATGTCTGGCAGCGATTACCAAGGCACGCTTCCATGTCTAAGTCCTGTCACGGTCGCCAGATGTTGTAGTTTGAATCAAATGTCAGTCGATTGACATTCTTAAATCTAACATTTAATCTAATCTAGCCTAATTTTAGAGATATCCTGAAGTATTATTTACCTACATTAAGACACCATGGTTCCTCAATTGAACTATCGTATATTGCATTCTTTACGATGAATCAAAAGCAGCCTTTTTCCGCTCGCGTGAGGATTGAGTGAAGGATCCTCGCGTTTCACAACACCTATACCTATACATATACCTATATACCTATCCTATACCTAAGCCTATACATATCAATCAGCTGAGCGCCTGCATATGGCGGCCGCCACGGTTCGGAGCTCCGTGCATTTGTGACTGCCTGCGGAATCCAACAGTGTAGTGGTATAAATTAGCCCACAGCAACGCTACAACCGTAAGATTCGAATGTGGTGCTAAATTTGACTGCATTTAACAGTGTTCGGCTGGTTTGACTCTGTTTCTTCGTCAATCTCAACCGCCTAGGGATGCCTCACGCTGGTGGCCCTGGCTATCTACCGCTTCGGGAAGAGGTGGAAGTGCTCGCTTCGCCAATGAACGGCCGGCAGTTCACTCTACCGCGCCTCCACTCCACCGAGTCAACCTGACCCCGATCCAAGCTACTGACAGCCGGTCACTACCAGGCGGCTCTGCTGTAGCTACTGGCAATGGCGGAAGCAGGCACCGGCACCGGAGAGGGAGACGGGCGGGACAGCGACTGCAGTGGCGCAGGGCGGGGCCGACCGAGCATCGACAACTCGGACAACAGCCGAGTACAACCGACCTCTGGTCACAGTACCCTTGGTCGGCGAAACTGAGCCCGCCCCGGACAGCCAGCAGCCTATACCTGTGTGTGTAGGGTACCGCACGCTGCGGCCCGGGACTCGGGCCAGCCACCGCGACACGGGGGAATCAGCACGGCCCGGCGACCGCGGCCGCTGCCTGCTGCGGCCGGACCAGCTCACCATCAGCCAGACGCAACGGGCGGAGGCCACCGAAGCGGCGGAGGGAGGTGGCGCCAGCGGGGGTGACTTCCGGGGGCGGGGGTGACTTCCGGAGGCAGCGGCATCAGGCTCGAACTTCTGAACGTGCAGTCACTCCTCCCGAAATTGACAGACATTAGGGCAGAGGTTAGTGAGAAACGGCCTGAAGTTTTGTGTTACACGGAAACTAACCTGAAACAGTCTACGCCGGACCGTTATGTTTCACTCGAGGGCTACCGAGTATTTCGCTGTGATCGTGTCAGAGGGAAGAAAAAGTCAGGAGGGGGAGTTGCAATTTATGTCAGAAGCGATCTGCAAGCCGAAAAAGTCACAGCGGTGTCATCATTAGGAGATCTGTCTCAAGTGGAAGCTCTGTGGGTTAAGGTTAAGCTAGATAAGAGAAAAGCGGCGCTCATCAGTTGTGTGTACCGTCCACCTTCCACTGCACATGCTCAAGTGCATGGCGACTTCAATGACATCGAGGAACAGTTGCAGAGCATTATTTCTCAGTTTCCGTCACAGCGTATCATGCTGTCTGGTGATCTTAATGCTGATGAACATACAAACCCCGTTGCCAATGCTCGATTGTTGGAACTCGAGAGATACGGATTAAAATGCATCGTCAACGAACCGACCTTCTATAGTGGCGCGCACCGTTCCATTCTGGATGTGGTCCTGGTATCCGATGCCATTCATAATGCGCGGCTGCCGCCTACATGTTTGGTGGAGCGATGCGACTTTACAAGTCATCACTACCGTGTTCACGTAGAAATCGCTGTTCCGCGCGCTAGATCGAAGGCATTGTATAGGACAGGTCGTGCATGGAAATCGTTTGATAGTGCCGCATTCTTGACCGATGCAGCAGCGAATGATTGGACCGCTGTTGTGAATGCTAACGATGATCGTGAAAAGCAATGGGAGGCGTTCGCGTCCACCTTGCATGGCTTGCTGGATGTGCACGCTCCGGTACGCAGGTACCGGGTGCATAATCCAGCAAGTCCGCCTGTCTCACCAGAATCTTATGTCACAGAGGAGTGCGAGAGAATGCAACGATCCGTCATACCAGTATTTGAATTTATTGACGAAAAGAGCCATTAGAACAGATTGCAGACAAAACTTAGTGGAGCGTATAAATACTGCTGCACCATCAGATTTGTATAGACAGCTGAGACCAGTCATTGCTCCAAAACGGGGACCGACAACAGAACCGTCGAATTTAACACCTAACGACCTGAACAAGTATTTTACCTCGATTGGTTTAGAAACTCGAGACAGGGTATCAGGGGATTTTAGTAGATCGGCTCGAGAACCTCTAAAACAGAGATTGCCCAGAGTCAATACAGGGCGATTACGTATATCCCCAGTCACTCTCACGCAACTAGAGAAAGTCATTTTTTCTATTCGAAACAAAGCTTCGTGCGTTGAAGGGGACATTCCAGTGAAAATTATTAAGCTATGTTTTGCTATTATTGGTCGTTATTTGCTACGAATTGTCAACAAAAGTTTCGCCACGGGGATTGTTCCCGCGAGCTGGAAGCGAGCCATAGTTATCCCGTTGCACAAAAAGGGTGATCCTAGCATGGCGTCCAATTTCAGACCAGTCACTAATGTCCCAACAATCACAAAAGTAGTAGAAAAACTTGTTTTGCAACAACTGACAAGCTTTTTAAATAGGGAACACCTATACAGCAGCGATCAGCACGGCTTTAGAACCAATTATTCTACTTGTACCGCATTGCTATCGGTGACGGATGAGATTTTGAACGGAATGGATCGCTCAGAGATCACCCTGCTAACCCTGATAGATTTAAGTCGCTGCTTTGATGTAGTGGACCATACAACTCTGTTAAATAAGCTAGAGCTATTGCAAATATGTCCTCAGTGGTTTAAAAGTTATCTAAGTGGCCATGTTCAGCAAGTACAAATTGGTGAAAAGCTTTCCGATCCCCTACCCATCACAATTGGAACATTTCAGGGGACATGTTTAGGGCCGTTGCTTTACAACATCGCTAGCAACGACTTGCCGTGTCACATTCCTGATGAAGTGAACGGTTTTCGAATCATTAAGGTCCGCTATGCAGATGATAGTCAGATTGGCATTGTCGGTCCCCGCAACCGTATAAAGGAGATGCAAAAAAGTCTTGAAGAGGTTTTGGACACAATGACGACATGGTTTCAGCAGAACGGCATGCTAGTGAATGCCAGAAAAACAGAGTTTATTGTGTGCGGCGATAGACGGCAGTTGATGCGTCTAAACGGATTCCCAACTATTAACTTCATGGGCGAGGTTCTTCATTGCAAAGAGAAAGTAAAAAATTTAGGCCTCACACTGGATAGTTCTCTGTCATGGGAGCAACATGTGCAGCAAGTAACGGGTCGTTGCTATGGAATTCTGGTCGAACTTCTTCATGCTAAACAGGTGCTGCCTGTAGAAATATTGCCGAGATTAATTGACGCCATGGTATTTTCTCATGTAAG